>JAHPZR010005203.1:0-19922 GCA_019787425.1 Platygyra sinensis
AGGAGGAAGCGAGGAAAGAAACGACGACGATGACGGACATGGTCCCTCACGCCCGTTCGGCGGGAGTCCGTAATCCCCGACTGAACATGTTGAAAGTTCAACCCACGGATCTCAGCATGGCTTCGCGACGTTTTGTGAGAATCAACAAGTTCAATACGGGGATCAATCCCGTGAATTTCCAAGTGGATCCCCAGGAAGACTTCATCGACTTGTCGGAGAGTTATTTCGAAGTGGAACTTGTGGTCAAGAAAAACGATGCGACCAATTTGTTGGCGGGAGACGTCATTGGACTGGCCAACAATCTAGCGCATACCCTCTTCAGACAGATCAATGTGAGACTGAACGGGACACTCATCAGCCCACACACCGATACCTACCATTACAAAGCGTTCATAGAAGCAGCTCTGAACCATGATCGAGATGATGGCAGTACGATCATGACCCCCGAAGGGTGGTACAATAGCCTGGATGTACCCGACGATGGGGACGCCGACGAATACTCTGCCAACAAGCTTGACATTGATACACCTGATGACGATTACAATGCCTTGAGCGAGGAACAGAAAGCCCTGGTGAAAACCCGAGTTCAATTTCTGGGTGGAAAGAGAGTCACCATGAGAATGAAACCTTACCTGGAAGTATTCCATCTGAACAAGCTCTTGATTCCCGGTATCCAGCTCCAGGTCGACATGTACCTTAACCCCCCAGCGGTGTGGACCATTCAATAGCATGGTGTCAACACCCTGAGACTGACCAATGCCGATATAGATGTCAAGCTCATCCTGGCTCAAGTGAAGGTAGCCCCCTCGCTCCACCGAGAAATCGCCAATGGTCTGAAAAGTGGTCAAATCGCCACGTATCCTACCGTGAGAGGAGAAATCCGTACCTATTCCCATCCCAATGACGACCGTCACTTTGAGTGCAATAATCCATTCAACAACCAGCTCCCCAATCGACTAGTGGTGGTGTTGATGAAACAAACTGCCTTCAATGGGGATATCACCACGAACCCGTTCAATTTTGGCAAGTTCAATGTGTCCACCATCAAGCAGTTGGTGAATGGTGAAGAGTACCCCTATGAAACCCTGGAACTCAATCACGACAACGATGCTAAAGACCTGAGAGGTTACTACAGATTCCTGCAAGCCACAGGCGTTCTATGCCGAGGAAAAGGGAACATGGTCCTGAGAGAGAACTGGGGACAAGGCAAGAGGTGCACCATGTTTGTATTTGATAACACAGCCAATGGATGTTTGGACACTCCAGTGTTGAACCCCAAGCAGACAGGTCAACTGCGTCTAGTGATCGATTTTGGAGCTGATCCAGGCGTGAACCTGACCATCTTGTTGTATGGCGAGTTTGAAAACCTGCTAGAAATCAACGGAAACAAGATTGTCACTTACGACGTGTACCAGTGAAGAAAATGGAGAAAGTACCCCTGAATAATTTACAGTTGGATTACTCGGCGGGAACGCATCCGAAACTAGCTTCCGTCTTTTACGGGACGGTCCCATGCGATCGACTCCCACGGTCCCTGCCTCAAGAATGACCTACCGCTTACATCGTCAATACGGATCCTCAAGACGAACCGGGTAGACACTGGATCGGCATGTGGTCCGAGGGAAACAAGTGTGAGATCATGGACAGCTACGGTCTATCGCTGGACGTGTACGGAACCGCGGGTCCGATCATGGAATGGTTGAATCGTCATTTCAAGTACCAGATACACAATGGACAGAGTTTACAGTCCCTGTTCAGCCAGAGTTGCTGGGATTACGCTTTGATGTACCTGATCGACCGAGCCGAAGGTCGTAGTATGAACGATTTTTTGAATTGGTTCAGACAAAACGATTACGTGAACAATGATCATCAAGTAGGAGAGATGTTGAGACGTTTGATTGTTGACGAACTCCTTTGGAGCAAGATTTGTAAGACCCCGTGTCATCAGGGCACGTGCGGTTCGTTGAAAGGTGTGAAGCACTTGTTGAAATAAAATGGATGTTTGTTTTAAAAGGAAATGTATCAAGAGTCCTCTCTCATTTCGAAGATGTTGCGGAGTGAAGCAAAGTGGTTCCGTCATTTTCTACGTCTTTGTAAAGACAAGTTGCTTTTCCTCTTGTTACGTCGGGAAGAGAATCTTCTGATCCCACTCTTGGAGAGCATCTTGACCTGCTACAGTTACCGTCAAGTGGTAACCCTTCTCAGGAGACATCATTGGACCACTCGACAAGCGATCTTTGAATTGAGAACAAGGGCACGTCGTAAGGGTCCTTACCCGTTTACCAGTTACTTAAAAGACCAGTACCTATGGCGCTTTCACAATCCGTGAACATGGAACGATGCAAAGCATTTCGATTTCGTACACCTACCAGTTTGTTAATAGCAGGCCCGTCGGGGTGTGGCAAGACCGTGTTCACGACCCAGTTACTTCTGGAAAACGAGGAGTTGTTTGACAAACACCCAAAACCCATACATTATTGCTACGGGTCGTGGCAGAAAGGTTTTGAAAGACTCAAAGAGGAGGGGTGACATTCCACGAAGGGATTCCCGACAGCGAGTCACTGCCTAAATGGTTCCCTTAAGGGGGTGTCCTAGTCCTGGACGACCTGATGGATGAAGGAGGTAATGACAAGCGCGTCTTGGACCTATTCACCAAGGATTCGCATCACAAAGGTATCACGGTACACTACCTGTGTCAGGATCTCTTTCCAAACAGGAAATTCGCCAAGACCATCTCTCGCAATGCGTATTACATCGTGGCATTCAAGAACCCGAGGGATCAATTGGGGTTACGGAACCTGTTACTGCAATCGTTTCCCACTCGATGGCAAGACGTGATGGACACGTTCAGAAAAGTGACGGAACGACCTTTTGGCTACATGCTATTGGACCTCCACCCCGCCAGTCGCGACTATCAACGCATCCTGAGTCATTCGTTAAAAGACGAGGGCATCATGAGATGTCATCAGTTGAAGTGAACGCGTTGAGGAGCGAATCAAGGATGAGTGGAGAAGAAGACTTCTCCTTTAATCTCGAGGCTCTCTCAGACTATGAACCCCTTGAGCCTGTGATCAGATCTCCACAGTCCGTGGGAGTAGGAGGACGATTGGACACGCCGCCCGGTCCAAGTTCACCCAATATATTACCACAGGGACCCACGATCGGAGTTGGTACCAGTACGAATCCAGTTCCTTTCAATGTCACGGTCGGAGTAGGTAGTTCCACACCCTCTGTGGCCTACAAGACACCTTTGGCTGGAGGAAAACAACCCAGTCGGGTCCCACGTCAGAATACGCCTTCCTCTCCCAGTGATCCTGGAAGTCGTGGAAGAAGCAGTGCCAGCGAAAGTAGTAGTGGAGGAAGTGGCGGCAGTCGAAGAAGTGGTGGCAGTCGAAGAAGCGGTGGTAGTCGAAGAAGTGGTGGCAGTCGAAGAAGCGGTGGCGGCGGTGGCGGCGGCGGCGGTGGCGGTGGCGGTGGCGGCGGTGGCGGCGGATGCGGCGGAGGCGGCGGAGGCGGCGGAGGCGGCGGAGGCGGCGGAGGCGGCGGAGGCGGCGGAGGCGGCGGCGGTGGTGGCGGTGGTGGCGGTGACGATGATGACGATGGCGATTCCACACTCCCTACTCCTCCACTCCCTCCCACTCCTTCACCCCGAGCAGGACGTCGTTTCAACGACCTCGATATGCAGCAACAACTGGCTCAAATTCTACACGATCAACAGCAGACAGCCGCTGGTCGACGTATCGCGGGCATCACGACCCCCAACACGATCACCCCCACCTATAAGAACGGATCGCGGCCTACCGTGTCTCGCAGTTCATCCAGTGTGCGAAGCTGAGAAGAAGAAGATGTTGCGAAGCGAGACCGAGTGGTTTCCACGATTCATCCGATATTGCCGTTACCATCTCCTCATCATGCCTGGGGATGAGGAAGGAAGCGTGATTCAAGACAAAGCCACGCTGGAACGCGTTGCAGCCTGCGAAGGGTTTCGAGAAGTACAGCATATCATGAACGAGTACGGGGAAACGGCGTTCAGTGATCTCGTCTACGTCCTCTATCGGTACGCGAGGAACTACCCGTCCGAGGAACAGCATCTCTACATTCACTACACAGAAAAGGAGAGAGACTTCATCCGTTCCCACAGAACGACGTTGCAGCTCGAACCATGAAGAGTACTCCCGTCACCTTGCTGAATGGCACCTACAGGAAATACGCCGACAAGATCGATCCGGAGTTTCTACATCGTATGGATGGACTCTACGCGTACTATCAACGTCAATGGTGGTATAGACGTCAAATTTTTTTACCATTTCAAACACTCTCACGGTTTCCTCAACGGACTAGCCCTCTTGTTCATGGCATTGAGTGTCGTCGTAGGGGCTGTATGGGAAGATAGTTTAGTGATGATAGGGTTGACTGCGTTCGGGACCGTCGTGAAAGGATGGAACGAATTCAAGAATTTTTCCACCAAGATGGACATGTGTCGTTTTGCTTACACGACCTACGAAAAGACGTTGATTGAATTGAGAAGTCATGTACGCGGGTTGCCTCTGGAAGAATTTGATGGGTTTCTCATCAAGATGTAGACCATGGACGATACCATCACGGATCTCACCCCTCCCACGTCCGATCGGTTAGTCAAACAGTACGAAAAGAAATTTCCCCACTGTCCCGTCACCCCTCAAGAGCATAAATTGCCGACCTCACCCGTGTGAGTCCTCATTCCAAGCATCATGCCGAAGAGAGTCAAACGTCGAGCCGCTCCCAGAAGGACAAAAAGACGTCAGAAAGGAGGCATCCTCCCGTTGGCCGCCCTGTTACCCGCGCTGATAGCAGGAGGAAAAGCCGTCGCCTTGGGAGCTGCCTCGGGAGCCGCAGGGTACGGGGCCAAGAGAGGATTGTCAGCCCTCTTCAATCGAAAGAAGAAGAAAAAGCCAGCCACCGCTGCTCAGATACGTGATTTCAAGCGAACGCTCCGTCGCGGCAACCCAAAGAGTCTCATGCACAAAATCATATAAGGGATCCACTGAATGGTTCTTGCTCATAATCATGCCTGCTCGCAGAAAGAGGAGACGACAGAGAGGTGCTGGGGTCCTCGTACCTCTCTTGGCAGCCTACGCGGCAGGAAAAGCCATTCGTAAGAGAAGCCAACGCCGTACTGAGAAAGGTGGACGTCTGATAAGAGGGATAAAAGCCGCCACCAGATCCCATCGACGCAGACGTAGACGATGAAGCGGTTACGACGACAACGTCCCTTTCTACAGAGTGTCTTGAAGGAATCCAATCGGAACAGACGCCGTGACATGTTGACGCACGCCAATGCCGATCAGATCAACGCTGTCAGCGAAATGGTGCTCAATTTGCTGAAAGAGAGAATACCCATACAATCCAAGACCTACAACAAACTGAAAAGGCATAAGAACGTGTTGCGGGAGATTGGACGACGCAGAAACTCGTTGAAACGTCGAAGAGAACATCTCTTAAAGCAAACAGGGAACGGATTCTGGAGCGGATTACAAGATTGTTACAAAGCATGTTGTTGTCCTCGATGAAAGGACGCGATGACAAAGGGCACCCCCTGGAAGGTGTCGATGTCGTACCGGAACGTAAAGGATGGACACCCGGATGGAAACCGTTTTGCCGAGAAGAGGATTTTCATAAAGATTAAATCAAGTACTGCACCTCGAGACTCGTCGAGTTATTACAAGAGGCCAACAAGCGCGCCGCCCAATACAAAGACCAAGTGGATCTCCTGAATCGAAAATACAACACCCTGTACGACGAGTACTTAGCTTTAAAATACAGCGACATCTGCGATGAATGTCAGAAGGTCGCAGACTCTGCCATACCCGGTAAGACCTACACCTGGTGCCAAACCTGTGCTGGCGGTAGACAAACCACCGAGAGTCTCAAAAGAGAGTTAGAGAAAAAGCGAGAACAGACAAGGTACTGGCAAGAGTGCTACGAAACAGCCTTGAGTCAACTCACGGATATTCCCGACGGTAAAAATGACGGAGGAAGTGATGATGGTACCAGTGCAAGAGTTTAATCGTTTGAAAGATTATTACAAGGGACAAATGACCGAGAATGCCTTATTGGATAAAGCGGGACGTTTGGCCGCCGAAGAGCATCTAATCCTGAAAGACACGCCTATGGTCATCTTGATGAGTTTTTTGTCGCTTACATAAGTCCAATATTCGTTTCTATGAGTTTGATCGATGTCTGTATCGAGGGGCACCGGAGTGGTTTCGCCAGGGATTTCGATGGCCAGATTAGGTCCTATTCCATACTTGTCGTTGCCGAGGTCCTTGAACCACCCCATTTCCACAGCAAGATTGGAATTGACGTGGAAATGAGGGTAGTATGAAACAGAAATGACCTTTCCCAGCTTGACGTTACTAGTATCCAGCACGAAATCATCTCCTTCCCACTTGAAGTGTACGTAGGTTCTGTTTTCACCGCTGTCATCGGATAGTTTCCATCCTCCTTCAAGCACCTTCGCGATCTTTTTCTTTTCAAAAAAAGACTTGGCCGTATTCATGAGTCCCTTTCCTGTCAAAATGCTTAAATCCTCCTTTCTGAGATCTCTGGGTTGAAAGACGGCGTCAAAGGCTCTCTTGGAAATCGTTCCATTCACATTTTCGCGGCTAGCCAACCCGTGGCGAACAAGTCGGCATCATCATCCGCTTTAATCAAGGGAGGGAGTTGACTTGTCGGATCGGCAACGAAATGGACACCAACCCCACTTTCCATCCATCTCCTTCCAGTCGTATAGGGTGCGGTAACCGAATCTTGAAATGATTGGATGCATTGTTGGGATGCTCGCTCTTGTTACTGTGGCTGGGTAAGGTCACGTAGAAGGATTTACTCATGCTTGAAGTGCAAAGTCACGCTGGTCACTCCCGAAGAGAACTATACCAGTTTTCCGTTGTTCTCTGCCAGTTGCAACTCGATAATGTCGATCACGTCACTGCGCACAGGTAGATATAAGATATGAATCGGCTCGTAACTCCCCTTGCTGGATTCGTGGGGTATCTCTCTCAACAGGTCCGTGACTTGGTTCCCCACCACCATACTGCGACCCACGTTCGAGTACAGGTACATGGGAGTCCGATGCGGGATGGACACGTTACCTCCAAACGCGTTCCGGTACGACTCGTCCAAGTACACGAAACGCCAATTGCAGTAGGGACTGAGTTGCAATCCCTCGTTTGAGTAGTTCCACAATTCGGTCCAACTTCGCGCGTTGTCAATGTACGTCCAATCTTTCTTGACATCGTCTGGTACACGATCTGCCTCGGTCCTGAGGTTCCCAGTGGTCTCATAAACGAAGTAGTCGTCTTGTCTGATCCATTTCATGGCCTCTACCAGTTTAGTGCCAAACAGCACTTGGGGACGCTTTTTTTCTCTGTATCCTGATTGTTGTTGTTTCAGGAACGTGCTTGAATTGTCGAGGATCAAATCGTCGCCTTCCCATTTGAAGACGGGGTAAATTTTTTTGGAATCGGGCGTCAACAGCGTATCCCCTTTATCCGTCACCAATTGACGCAATCGGGTCTCATATCGATTCACGATGTACTTCATGAGCGCTTTACCTCCCGTGATCAAGTCTTTGTCGTCAATGAGATCTTGACCCGTGATGATTAAGGTCCAAGTATTGAACACGGTGTCCCCTTTCAAGTCCACCGATTGCATACTCCACCTGAATCGACAGATCAGATCGTCCTTGTCGAAGGTATGGGTTTGAGGAGGACGTGCCGGCGGTGTGGGGTACGATATTCCGCTCAATCCCACTTTCCATCCCGATTCCTCGAGCCGTAGCGGTTGGGTAGCCGTTCTTGAAGTGTCTCAGCTGATGAAAAGCTACAAAACAAAGTAGCAGGTCCTAGTTGTCTGATCATTGCAAAAATATCTTTTTTGGCCTTCTCAAAATATGGAGGTGAACCTCTTAGTTCTCTCAAGAATTTGTAGCCTGTATCAAGATGAACTAATCTCTCTAAAGTCCCTTGTTGCTTTAACTGGCCTGCTGTCAGAGTTCTGTTGTTTCCCTTACATTTCCTCAAAGCTATTTGAGATTTCCCTAAAAGAATTTTCATCTGCAGCTTTTTAGTTTTCAAAAATACATTTTCAACACACATAGCAGCTCTTCGATCAGACCTTCTTAATTCTGATTTGCAAATATCACTGTAGTGGACATTTACTAGTCTTTCTTCATTTTCTGGCCTTTTTTGACCGACAAATATTCCTGGATAAGCTAATTCTTCAGAATATTTATCTCTAAATATACTTAAAGGTGTACTGCCTTCTCCTGGGGCAATGCTATAGATTTGTTCTCTTTCACTGTCCTCAAGAAAATCTGTGGCAGTTAACATAGTATCAGTTACACCTGCAGGACTTTCTGCATTATCTTCAATCCAGTCATCAATATACTGATCAGTCTCAATATTAGCATCATGTCCAATATTATTTACATCACTCTGCAGATTATTAACTTGTGAACAGCACTGACTAGTATTTTCATTTTCAGGTAAGTTCATACTTAATCTACATTACAACTTCACGCCGATTTAAGTGTGTCATTCAGAAATGGGAAAAACCACTGGATTTTGGAGCTTGAGGGCTCGTTTTTAGTCCTTTGGGCATTCACTTCGGGAACCACCGAAAGCATGATGAATAAGTTCGGTTTCTTTCGTTTGGGAAAAGGTGAGATCTTTTGGATGAGGACCTGAAGCGACTTCAAAGGAATGGAACAATTAAGCGACCGTGAGCGGCAAAGTTTATCGTCGTATCCTTTTGTTCTTGATGTGTGAGTGAACTGCCTAGAATGACTCGGGACTTTGCATGCATTTAATTTTTTTCGCGAAAGGTTTCCAAGTTCGATATGTTTTTGGGAAATTAGATCATTTTGAGAGCTTCTAAAAGAGATCTTGAACGAGCCTTTTTGGTCAATGTAGGCCGAAGTTCGATGTTTGTTTGTTGATCGGCAGTTAATGTATGCGAAGTCGTCTTCTTCTTAAGCGATGTGAATTCCCAAAGGTATTATTGCAGACATCTCTGAATGAAATTGAAGTTCATCTCAAACTTTTTAACTTGTATATTTTTATCGAGGCGGTCGGTTTGACGGCTGCAAAATTTGGTCTCAATGAGTTTCTGTGGTCAAGATTTCTCAACGTCGCGCCGTCGGACACCTGAGCAGCCAACTTTTGAATTGATTTTGAATTATTAAAGTTATTCCTACAGAGTAAAAAAGAAATGTTTGATGAATTCCACTTTTCTTCTTGAAAGAATTCAAATGAAGCCTGGATATTTTTTAATATCACTGCGAACGCTTAGCATCCTGAGATCTTGATATTAATTTAACAGCCGTGTTTACGTTTGATATTCGAGATCGCATGCTTGGTCATAAGCGTGAGATAAAATAAAATTTAAAGAGATCATCAAAGAAAAGTTGCAGTCCGACGGCTTTAAAAAGTTTTTTTTTGTGAAACGAACCGAGATGTATTACTTGTAGATTCCTTTGGGAACAATTGCAAGAATTAGAGTGTGCGAGGCGGGCACCCTCGCGGGTCATTTTGTGATTAAAAGATAAATTTTGTTTTAATTTTAAATGCCGCTTATTAGCCGAAACTCCTTTGCTATTGTCCGTGTGTTTCATGGATCACTTAAAGTTTAAATTGACATAAATATCTAAACAAAAGGAGATTCTCTTTATTATTCAAATCGTCAAAACAGGACATAAAAAGCCAGCGCAAAGTAGCGTCTACCAAGATTGCGTTTTTGAATGTTCAGTGTCGACCACCTGTTTTGATCGATCGCTATGGATTTTGTTGTTGGCGAAAATATCGAGGCCGTAGATCAGTTTGGCGTGTGGGCGAACGCCAAAGTTGTAGATAAACAGGACAAATCACTAGTCGTGACGTTTCCACCATGGAAATCCGAATGGGATCGTGAGATTCTAGACGCCAGCGAAGTGAGAAGTGCAACAGAAGAGGAGGTTCTGTTTCCACGCCGTGTTGCCAGTAAGAAGGTAAGAGATATGCTTATCTTTCAGACAGTCAATGATTTTGGTTTTCTATTTTGCATGATCATTTAATTGTCACGAAATGATGTTTTTTCTTCTTTATGACTGTTGTGTCTTTTCATTCCTAGAGTCCAAATTTAAAGAAGCTTGTGGCTGGAGACATAGTCTATTTATCCGGAGATGATGTTACTGTCTGCAGGTCTGATCCCATCCGTAAATCGGTATGTTTTGATGCTTTTTATCCACTTATGAAAAGGCAGCAGCCTCGAAACGTTTGGAAGTTTAAGTACTTTTTCGTGCAATAATGAATATCTACTAAGTTTCCTTTTCGAACAAACGTTGCGCAACACAGTTTTCTTCTTGTTTCGACTTTACGTTTTCACATTGGTTTAGTTTAAGCCCTTGAGTCAACATCCATATTCTCCTTACTGTTTTTTATACAGATCTTTGAATGCTAACTACAGTGTAACTAAGAGAATTTGTCAATGTAAAAATTTCAATACTTTATTTTCATGACCTGTAAGTAAAGAAAGTAAGTCTAAACATGGAGCAGCATTTTGTCGATCGGCCTGAACTGAGACCGTTTTCGTAATTTTTTTTTGTAATTCCTTGATTGAAAAGATTCAATTTGAATGGTGTAAACACCAGGAAAAAACCCTCCACATGTAAGTAAAGTAGGTCTAACATGCTGAACATGGCTTAGAGCACTATACCACCAGAACTGAAAATTTCAAATTCTTTGGTTAACCAAAATAATCTTACGTTAAATGTTATTTTAAAAGGTATACTGAATTGATCATACATTTAACAAATTGATGTCAGTTTTTTATGCGTCTGTCCTGTTATTGATCATGAATTTCGTCATAACATTGTCAAAGTAGCTGTGGATCCACGAGGCGATAGTAAATTTCTTGGTTGATGATTAAAAGTAAAACCATATGCCCCTCTTTCTTTCTTTTTTTTTTGGGGGGGGGAAGTGGGGTGGGGGAGGTGTGAAACAGTTTGCAACCATTCAAAAAAGTTCAGTGGAAAGTTTTATAATATAGGTGGATTTTCTGCAAGTCCTTTTTCTCAAGTATTTTAATTGTTCGCTACACTTCTTTGTTGTTTCCTAAACTCAAGTTTTTTTTCAGAGGTTTTCATAAATTTACAGTGAAGGGAACTAAAACAAGTGTAATACAGTCTCACATTTACAATTTGCATTAACAGAGCCATTTCAATGTGAGCAAGTTTAATTGCCAAGCAGTTTGATAAGAAATGCTCTTTATGCCTTCTGATTATATGTTTTGTAACCTTTCAAATAGGTAACTGTAAAGCTGCAAGATGGCACCATCAGGACTGTTAATGCCTGGGATTTAGAGACCTCAAGGGAGGATCAGGATCAGCAGACGACAAGGAAAAGGAAGAGGAAGGATGCTGGAACATGCAACCCTGTCGAGAGGCCTTCTTTGCCAGTGAAGTCACAACCTCAGCGACCAGCAGTAACTAATAGTGATCCTTTAGAGTTTAATGTTTATGTTGATCCCAGTGGTACTGTGATTAGGATCGGCTCATTCTATACTCTGGGATTTTCTGGTAATTCAATTTTTGTTTGTACTAATATTTCCAGGCTGGCCAATCAATTTACTTTTAAGTTTGCACTTTGTTCGTTTGTTAACGAGAAGGTTGATAATTTGCTACCAGATGTTGTATGTAGTGTGGGGGATACTAAATATATTTCACAAAGTTCAAATGTAACCTGTACTTCGAATGTTCGAAATTATGTGGATAAGATAATTTGTGAGGGTTGGGATAGGGTTTTAGGTTGTCAAGAGAAAAATATAGGGAATGTTTTTTATTTGTTAGACCACAGAAAGAGTTGTTTAGCAAGTCAAATGCGCCAAGCTGTGTGGTCTGGTATTTCCCGGAGTGCAACTTGGCCTTCCCAGCCTATACACCTTGGCTTATTTGATCCTGTGCTTGATACTCAAATCTTTGGCCTTTCAAGTAAGAATCAATTCCAAGTTATTTACAAAGGGAAGGATATTGCCAAGATGGACACCTTACTTGGAGCACTATGGGATGTCAAGATTTTAGAGCCTGGTAATCCCCAGTCTCATTTTAAGTATGTTTGTCAGGTTCGCCTATTTGTGCACAGGTCATCCATGAGCTTGCGCTTTAATTTTGCTTACTCAGAGTCAAATGCTCCATTTACAGCAAATTACAGGAGCATATGCATGTATTAGTTATAAATTTTTGAATGATAGGATTGATAGTTATGGTAGATTTGTGCCTCTCTTTGGATATGTGGCACACTTTTACTTCTTCACCCTTTAAAATCAATTTTTTAAGCAATATTGTTGTTATTGTTTAAGGATTAATTTTGTTGAGAGCCTGACAGTGTTGTTGGTTATCAATGAAATAAATTTAAGAATTAGGTAGCAACTTATCTATATATTGCTGCAAGGATTATTTATTGGAAATTATGGTTTCATTTTCAGGAATTGTATTTTTCTTAATTCCAATCACTGACTTAAATTTCGTCAGAAATATCCAAAGAAAGGCTCAGAACTACCAGACAGTAACAGTGGCAATGTTTTGTGACTGACGATAGAAAACTTATGTAATTTGAGATTTTTACTCATCAAGGTTGTGTGCAACTGACCATATTCCGGAATTAAGCATAGCAGAATTATAGCCCTAACTTCTCCCCTTAAAACTAAATTTAGGAAGGCATTTCTGCAAAATTTCGCTGCTACACTAGAATTGCAGAGCCATTGTGTACTCCCAACACTTGTAACGAGAGAGATTCCTTGTCATCATTGTAGGCATTCGCACAGTATTCTAGAATATGGTCAATTGAACGCAACCCAAATGTTGATATGTTGGCAAAACATGCTATATGTATGTTCAGCAATAGCGTAGATTCTGTGAGTACCTAGGTACAGATGACTGAAGACAAAAGAAACAGAAAACAAAACAACTCCAAACAAGACCTAACCAGCAATGGTTAATAAGGTTTTTCTTTTAGGTTAGGAAGTCACTAACTTGCAATTAATCAGCATTTTCAATTTTGTGGTTGATGCTTTTATAAGTGACCATTAATAGCTTAAGAGCTATGTATTTGTTTTTGAAATCAAGGCACAGTGTGTTATAAAGGAATGAAAACAACAAGAGAGACTTTTATATTTTCTTTTTTTTAAATCAAAATGAATAGTTTAGCTTGTATATAAAAATAAACATAATATTATTCCAAAAGAGTAGCTGTCGTTGTTGAAATAACAGAGTCGATGTGCCAACTTGAGTTGTAGGGGGCCCAAGTCAACCTCGAGTCAAGCCATTCTTTTCTTTACTTTGTCCCCTCAAAAATATCGATCGTAGGAAATAAAATATATCAATATAGATTGTCTTGGGATCAGGGTGTCACGAAAACTCAGACCATAGACCTAAGACCCCAAAAACTCAGACCCCTTGAATTTAAATAAGGAAAAAAAAGATTTAAATTTGTCTCGGTTCTTATCATCTGAATTGGGTTATGGTCATGCAATATTCACATGCAATAGCCCGATCAGAGAGAAGCAAGATATTTATTGTTTATTGTTGTCACAGATCTAGTGGATACAAAACTGACTTCAATTTGAACAACATTATAGCAACTCCGTCTTTCTATTTGCTCGGTAAAAAATTCACCAGTAAATGTCATCAAAGTGCCGGCTGCAATTTTAAACCTTGCTAGTTTTTTACTGTGATGGACACTACAGCGTCACACCAGAAAAGATAAACATCTCGCTTTTAGTGGGGAGTGGCTTTTGCCTATGAGCATTGCCTGACCATAAAACTCGGACAAATCAGGGTTCCAAAAATTTGCAGTCTATTTTTAGACTCCGTGCTCTTTGTTAAATCCTTTTTTATTAAGTCTTCAGGGTTTTTATTTCTTCACTGTTTGATTGAGGCAACAGTGATAACTGGAGAAGATAAATATTTTGCTCCTCCCTGGCTGTTGCCAATAAACATTGTGCAAGAAGAGTAAAGGTTTATATCTTTTTTTTAAATAGTGAGTGGCATGAATCTAGCGAGTTGTTTATCCTCAGAGAAAAGTTGAACGATGTCAAAACATTAGTGCTACACGAGCGAATGTAAGATCATGCTGAATGTTGTCTATACAAAGCAGGGCTCAAGACTAACTTTTCAGCTTGCTAGCCCAGTGGCTAGTGACAGGTTTGATTCACTAGCCAAAACAAATTTTTCCCTAGCCAAATACTCTAGCATCCATCATTACATCAATTCCTTTCTTTCAAAATGCCGATAAATTTTAACTTTGAATTGGTTTCCTCTGAGCTTCTAGTGCTCACAAATTTTCACTCGCCAAAATAGATAGTAAAGTGCAAAAAACCACTGGCTACCGTTAGTCTCAAGCCCTGCAAAGTCAACAAAATCAGGGTAGGACCTCACAGTCAGAGAGTGCATAATTTGATGCAACATTTTCATTTCCAAATTATACATGCACAACCTTTCACAAGAAATTTGAATGCACTTTGCTTGTGCATGACAACTCATGCATCTAAATATTATGTTATGTGTGCACACAGCTTTTTACCCTTCTGAGCTTCCTCGAATTCGATTCTGTTTTGCTACAGTGCAATAACTTGAGGGGTTGTCACTGCAGGCCCGTAGCTGGGGTATTTCAAGGGGGGTTTGTATCCATTTGTCTGATAGAACTTGAAATTTGCAGCACCAGTTGTCTGCTCCAGGCTCTTGAAATAAATACTTTATTTTGAATAGGCTAGCACAAGCTCAATCCTAACAATCCAAGAGTCGGCGCTCGATTAGGTTGGCAACAGCAAAAAAAAATATCTTGGACCTCAAGGCGAACCTCTTGAAACCCCCTCCTACGGGCCTTCACTGAACTATAATGTTGATCTAATGACCAACAAAACTTAATTTATCTGTTTGAAAATGTAAATAAATGCTGACTGCAGAGATGATTTACAGTCATTTGATTTTATTAGTCATTGCTAATGTGACATACTCTTTTGCCCGATAACAAGGATTATCAATACTTTGCCTCTGGATATTCCTTTTGTTCGTGTTCAACTTCATCAAACACCCTGATGTATCAATAATTTCCATGCAGTATATTGCTTTATTTCTGAACAACAAACAGATTTTTCCTTGACTTTACTTTCCAACTAGGATCAGAGGATTAAAGGAAACCAGAGCACAATTGGATTTCATCTTCAGTGGGTGCAATCTAATAAATTACGGTACCTGGCATAATAAGTCTCAGCAACATTAATTCTGGTTTGTTCAAGTGCTTTGTGCCATTTCTCAGTTCTATCCTGAAATTGAGTCTTTCCCATTTCCTTGTATCCTGCCTGTTCTTCTTCACTCATGGATTTCCATTTTTCTGCTAGCATGGCATTGATTTCTTTCAATGTTTTGTTTGGGTTATCTTTGGCAAGTTGTGAGAATTCCTCTTTTAGGAAGATAATGTATCCATTTGCTGGTCTTTTAGGTTCTCGTTTGGGAATGTCATTCTCTTGGTTTTCCTCATCCTGTGCTGCCTTTCGCTTTTGCCGCAATACCTTCTTCAATTATTCTCTATGAGCACTTCGGGTACTACTGTTGAGCAGTTCACTCTCCTTCACTGCTCTAGCATGGGCTAATGAGCTAGCTGGGGCATTGTCCAAGTTACTAACATTTAGTTTGTACTGATCAATGTCAGGAATAGCTTTGTCTTTGTCAGCTTCCAGAACATACAGCTTGGAAACAATGGGCCATTTGTATCTGTATGCGTGTATTATTGGCTTGTTGATCTTCTTGATATCTTTATCAATTTCTTTTTGGGAGGTAACCATGATGAAAGTAGCATCAGTAACTTTTGATATGTCTTTGCTATAGACTTTTCCTCCATTACGCAGGATAACAGGAGTTAGTTGTTCTGCATTGGTAATTCCGCTTCGGTCCTTCCCGTTTAGTCTGCCTGATATCACAAAAGTGACACCACTAAGAACTTGAGGCACTGGCTCTAGAAGATTGGATATTTCAACTAAAGCAGGTCGTTCTTTGGCATTTACTGCCACCTTTACCCGCTTTTTTTGTGGTGTAACTTCACAAACCATGGCTTTTGTAGCCTTGCCATCCTTTTCAATGAATACTACATCACCACGTTTGTAATTTGGAGACAGCTCAACAGAAGGATCTGGTACAATTGACTGCGTTGCCCCTTCAATCAGCATTGGCTCTGACAACTGATTGGCAGCTTCTGATGGGCATGTCTGTGCTGCACTTGGCTCTTCAGGCTGGTTGATTTGGTCTGATGGCTGCGCAGTGGAAAGTGGTTGCTCGGAAACAGGTGGCACTGTCTGTCTTGTCTCCTCAACAACTCTCATTTCAGTACTGTAGTCAAGCCCCTCTTCCTCAAACTTTGCCTTCACGTAGTGATCATATGCATCTTGGACTTCAGGTGGGCATTTGGCCAGACGTCTTCTGAGGAATCTATAGTACCATCTGAAAAGAGTAATGATGGGATCCTGACATTTCCAGCCTCCACCTCTAGCAGAATGCCCAAAATATAAACACTGGTGTAGATAATGCGTTCTCTCGCCACCTTCGGTACCTCCACGGAACAGTGAATGAAATGGCAGATCTCTGAGCATTTGAGGGAATACATCAACTCTCTTCATTAAATATGGGTACAGTTTCGATGATCCATATCTTAGCAGAGTCAAAGCATGATACAAATCAGCAAGTTCCTCGTATCTCTCAATTTCTTGCGCAGTGAGACCAAATCTGTAGTCTTTAGGATCTGAAGAACTGGCTGATGAACCTGGCTTAAGCCTCTCTGCATATTTCCTGGGGTCTTCATCAAAACGTTCAAGTTCATGCAGTTCCCAGTGCAAATTCCAAATCTTCGTTTCCAGTTCAAATTCTGAAATCTGTGGTGTTGGCCACTGGAGATGATCCCTTAGTTTCTGGGGCAAATCAAAGAGTACGTCCCTGCTTGCGACATTGTCCAAAATATCTGGAAATGGTTTTTCTTCAAAGTAGCTGGTAGGAGCTGAAATTGTTTCTGCATGATTAACATTGAGTGTAACTTGCTCCAATTTTTTCCCATCAAAGTGCAACTCAAATTTCCCATTTCGAACTCCTCTTGCATTGATGTTAGACATGAAGTGGCCTAAAGTCTGTTCCTTAGCACCTGGACCCATGCTTGGTTGGCTTTCTAAATTAAGGCACGGCATGCAGCGGTCGACCACCATATGCTCTGTTAAACCGGCAAAAACAGTGATTCCCATCTGGGATGAAGTTTGCTGTCGGGAGTGATGGCAGAAGGGATTCAGGGTGTTCCCTTTCTATTTTTCTGCCAAGTTTCTGAACGAAGTCCAGTGTTACTGCCACGTTCACCTCTGGTTTGTTTTGTCTCGTAATTAACATTGTGAATGCATCTTCACTCGTTGGATCCAGCCCTCCACCTAATAAATTGTCCGAAAATTTTGCATCACCTGAGAGGTAAGTTTGATGCCCCTGTTTAGCATTGTCTCTATCCATTTGTTTAAACCTCCCTGTTTACTTGGATCTCCCAAGTTTGAGTTCAAGATTCAGTCTAGTATCCTTGCCATAAAAAATGTAAATAGACCAGTACTCCTCAGGACTGTGATATCCTATGCCATGAAAACATGGCCTCATCATTGAGAACATTTAATGTTATAAGCACAGAGTCTTTCCTCCAAAATTCCGACATCCCCATATATCTTCACCATTCACTTTCTGGTAGCCACCAATACAAGTGCAACAAAGTCTCACGTCAGTCGTTGCGGATTGATCTTCCAACCAGAGTTTGTTCTTTCAGGTTTCCAAACAACTTCAAATTCCTTGACAAACTTTGCTTCATGGCATTCACCTTCCGTTCTGATCCATAAAACCTAGCAATTTTCTTCGTAATGTACGTACAATTTCAGTTGGGCTTGTGGTATCCTGGATATCAGCACATCTGATCCAGACAAGTGATAGTGTTTGGTGCAGATTCAGTGATAATAGTGTCTTACACTGTCATTCTTTTTTCTTTCTTTGGGGGTCATGTGCGCTGCTTTGCCAAAGTCAGAATATCTTGAGGTGGAAGTGTCCAATCCCAGCTTTCTGTGATATCTTCCGATGGATTCCGGTTTGGGACTGACTAACAACTGACTCTGCCTAGTGCGTCATAAGGAAAATCCTGGCTTCTTACCAGCATGAACTGTTGTGGTTAGTGTGGGCAAGTTTTCTTCGGGGGGGTGGCAGGTTCTTAGCCGCCCGCGAACCACCGTCTCGATTTATACTTCCGTCCCTTATCTTGTTTTTTCCCTAATTGATTGCTCGCCTCTCGGACGCAAGACTTTCCCAGTGGAGGTAATGGTTTTGTTGGCGATAGAGTCGGAGAAGGATGAGCTTTGCTGGAGTGGTTGGTTGAATCAGTGGTCCCCTGAGGATGGTGTGTCAGAGAAGGAGTAAACCTGGCTGGAGTGGTTGGTTGGTAATCAGTGGTCCTGAGGATAGTGGGTTAGAGAAGGATGAACTTGCTGAGTGTGTTGGTTGAATCAGTGGTCCCCAAGATGGTCGGGTTCAGAGAAGGATGAACTTGCTGTAGTGGTTGGTTGAAATCAGTGCTCGTGGAGGATGGTGGATCAGGAGAAGGGAGTGAACTTTGTTGTAGTGGTTGGCTGTGTAATATATACAGTGGTTCTGAATGATGGTGGGGTCAGAAAAGGATGAAGTTCCCAGAGTTTGCTGGTTCCAACCCGAGGAGTAGGAGAAGGCGACATTGTGTAGTATGATTGATTTTGCAAGTGATGCTGTTAAGTTCAAATCAGTATTGAAACAAGTTCATGTGGCAGCTGCATTCAAGGTAGTGCTGAAGAAGGCATGTCAATCAAATAGCATCGCAATCTCGAAGGCAGTTTTCGGGGCGTGGCCTTCCCCTTGAAGTCCAACACATCATTGCGTGTAAAAAGCAATCAAAAGACAATATCCCAACCTTGCAAGACATATGAGTGGCGAGAGCTTTGGAAACTGTCTTCTTAAACAGATTATTCTTCATCGACAGACAAACCTGTTTAAATAACAGACATTTAACTACCATTTAACTTATAAAATCATTTAATATTCCCTTTGGTGGGATATTGGGATTCTTTATTTACATGCATTCGACCTCCCTTTGTTGGCCACTTCTCATAAGCGGAACACCTCCCATTAGCAACCAACTTTTTCCAAAATACTGAACAAACGGGAGCAAAGCCCCCCCCCAAGCCGAGGCGCCAGACGCAGACGACGAGGCCGAGGACCGAAGGAGTTGGGTTGTGATGCGTCAAATCACGATAGGACGGAACCTCCATCCATCAGGGGACGCACGGGAAGCTACCAATTCGGGGAGAGGTGGTTTGTTTAAAAATTTCAATTGTTTTTGGGCAATCCTCCTGTCAGCATGTATTGGACGCACTTGACACTACACTCCTGCTGGAATCTCAGCATACAAGACAGCCGTCCTGCAGGAAGATCAACCGAATGTTTGAAGAAATTCCCACTGACACATCGCATGAATACATAGGTAGCGCATTGAAAGCATTGAAAACAAATTGATAAAATCACACACGAACTGTCACTGTACTGCACCGAAATACACTTTACTCAGATTGACTCTCTTGTACGAGAGTTCAGTGTCGTTTGAGCTGTCAATGCCGTGTGTTGTTTTTGTATAGGTACTCATTTGGTTTTCAAGTTTCTCAAATTGGGAATTTAATTTGCACGGTGAGTTTTTGCAAAAAGCTGAAATTTGCACGAGCTGCCTTCGGTGAGTGCAATTTGCAAGGTTTTTTGAAAACTCCACAAGTGCGCAATTAATTTCAAATGGGGGGAACAGAGAAAACCGCATGATTACTTATTAATAATT
>JAHPZR010005204.1:0-10000 GCA_019787425.1 Platygyra sinensis
TTTAAACAGTAAAGCCTAGTTATCTCATTCTTCCTGTTATTTCAAGTAATACACTTGCCCTTGTCAAGCCATGTCCTGTCTTTTGTCTCACCATGATTGCATCTGTTGGAAAGTGAATCATCTGAATTATCACGCTTGTTAATCACGTGACTTAAGAAAATTTTGAATTTAGCATATAATTGCTATTTTCCAGACACAGTTGATGTAACACTCGAGAAGAAATGGTTTTTCACAGGGTTGGATCCAGTTGATCAAAGCTGTGCAGTCACTTTCCTCGGGGAAGGTTCTTGGTGGAGCCGGTCTGTAGAATCTTTCTTATGATTCTGGTGACACTTGAGAAGCTGGCCTGCAAACCTTCTCTTTTTACCACTTTGACTATTTCTACTGGACACAAACCTTCCTTGAAAAGGCAGTCAATTCTATTTCTCGTGTACATTGTGTTTTTTGGCATGATTGCAGGAAAATGAGGGAAAATACTGAAATAAACAGCTTTTTATAACTGCCCGCGACAAAGCTTGTTGCCATGACAAAAAAAACACTTCAAGTCGCGCGGAGACTGCAATCTTGGAGAGAAAAAAATGAGAAATAAAACCACCCCTCCCCCCGAATCAATGATGAACTCGCGGTCTAACCAAAGCGCGCCATTTTTTCCATCATTGAACTGGGGGGAGGGGTGGTCTTAATTTCTCATTTATTTTGTCCAAGATTGTACGTAAGGGTTCAACGTGACAAGACAATGGTGTCTGTAATTAAGAGCGGATTATTCAACACTTTTGGCGTGATATAAGGCAGTGGTCTCTGACGCAGTGACGCGCGTCACAGCCCAAGAGAGGAATCTAAAATAAGGCATTACAAGTTGCGTACTTTTGGCAATACGGGCTAAATAAAAGGGCCGGTTTTTCTAACGTCAACTTTCCAAAACACGCCAGCGAATAATAAGGAATCATATCAGCGCTCGAGAACCCATAATCAACATGGCATCGAGAAGAAGAATACCGGAGGAGACAAAAGCTTCGATCCAAGCTCTAAAGGTTACCACAAATCTCACATTAACTGAGATCGCTGAATGTTGTAAGGTTTCGACTGCAAGTGTCCAACGCATAATAACCGCAAAAGACAAAGCGCCTGGGAAAAATAGACATTTGTGCGGTAGAAAGAGAAAGCTTACTCCTGATCATGAGGCATTGGTTCTTGGAAGCATTGCAGAATTAAGAGAGCGAGAGGGCTCATTTACTTCGCGGCGTCTGATGGACAGGACAGGAATTCGCCATGTGAGTGATCGAACTGTCCGACGCCTTTTGAACAGAAAGGGCTACTTCTTCCTGCAGGCTCGTAAAAAGGGACTGATGAGTGAAACGGACAAGGCGAAAAGAGTAGAATTTGCTCGAAAGATGCAAGAAAATTATCCACCGACTGTTTGGACCGACAATCTAGCGTTTTACTTAGATGGAGTCTCCTTCGTTTACAAGAGGAACCCCATGGACCAAGCATGAGCTCCCAAAGGGAGAGTATGGAGAAAAAAATCTGAAGGTCTCAAACAAGGGTGCTTGGCTAAGGGGAGTAAAGCTGGAACAGGAGGAAAAGTTGCCAAGATGATGGTAGCAATAACTCACGGTAAAGACGTACTGACTTGTGAGAGATACGAAAAAATGGATGCGCAATATTTTACATCTTTTATTGACCACCATTTTGACACCATGTTTGAACGATCTGGTAAAGGATTGAATCAACTATGGTTGCAAGATGGGGATCCCTCACAAAACAGCAAATCAGCCTGTGATGCTATGGCTCGTCACGCCGAACTTTTAAAAATACCGCCACAAAGTCCAGACTTAAATCCGATTGTTGATTTTTTGTTGTCTTCATGTGATGTCGTTACATGGAAAGCTGGTCGCCGTCGCGTCGCGTTGGCTTCTAAATTTTTTCTTTCTAAACTCAAAGGATGACCTGGATGCGGTCCTCAGCACTGATCTTGGGGAACGGCGGTGTTTTAAATTCCTAATAAGACAGTTTGTATCCTTAAACAAAACAAAAATAATTTGTTCCGTGGCCGATAGGAAACGGTTCGTTGCCTGTGGTTTCTGTGGTGTGAAGATCTCAGCAAAGCCTTCACTGATGATTGGCTCAACAAAACCTATGGCCTTAATCTGCAACAGGATCAGCTTGCTAGACTACTCGAAATTGCCACAACCAATCAGCTCTTCCAGTTTAATGGTCAACTCTACCAACAGACAGATGATGTGGCTATGGGCTCGCCCCTTGGTCCTCTAATGGCCAATGTCTTCATGCGTCACCTTGAAGAAAAGCTTACACGCGATGGCTTGATGCCCCAATTCTACAAGAGGTACATCGATGATACCCTGGCTAGAATGCCCAGTGCTGATGTTGCTTCGAAGTTCCTTAGTACCCTGAATGGCCTGCACCCCAGCCTAACATTTACCATGGAGCTTCCCGTTGATAACAAGATCCCTTTTATCAGCATTGAAATAATTAAGAACGTAATTAAACTTGAAACTCAAGTTTACAGAAAACCGACAAACACTGGATTGCTCCTACACTACCAAAGTCACACGGATAAACGCTACAAAGACTCTTTATTAAAGAAAATGTTACATCTTGCCTATGCCTTGTCGTCTACAACAGAGGCTTTCAATTCAGAATGTGCCAAGTTGCGCTCTATATTTAGTCGCCTTGGCTATCCAATGAGTCTTATTGATTCTGTGATCAACAATTTTCTTTTTGTAATTCTTCAGTGAACAAAGGAGAAAGAAACAATGACGAGAGTAGCTCAGTAAGAATTAGTCTTCCTTTCAAAGATCAAGTGGCCGCTAATGCGGTTCGGAAGCAATTAGGCGATCTTAGCCATACAGTATTGTGGAAAAGTAATGCAAATGAATTTCGACGAAATTCCTGGCTTTTCGTGTCTTTTAGAAGAAATTTCGCTTGAAATGATATTTCAACAAAATTTCCCCGCATTTTAGTGACACCTATTGTTTTGATCCGCATGATTTTTTCGAATGATAATTCGCTTTGCATGATGATTCATTGTGAACTTTTGAATGATAATTCGCTCCTCTCAAAAAGTCGCTGTGACTTTTCGAATGATAATTCGCTCCTCCCGAAAATTTGATGAATTGTTTATAAATAGGCCGAGAGCACTTTCAAAACACAGTTCGCTGACCTAAGTTAGGAATCTGTCACGGATAGTACCGGGTAGTGCCATCAGTTTATTAGCCTTTGCAAATCCTCTTTAAAGACAGACTTTACTAATTATAATTTACTGGCATTGTGATTGCAGTCTATTTCTTTTCCGATGGATTTGGTGGCCCCAAATTTCCCATCCTCATTTTGTCATCCACATTTTTCCATGCAAAAAATATAAGACGAATTCATGCTTTCTTTTTATGAATGAATCACTTCTGTTTACATCGGTATTTCAATAGACACGGTCTGTCATGAGCAAGCTTTTTTTCATGAGCAAACCATTTTTTTTGTTAAAAAACTTGGTTCTGAAAGACCGCGTCTTTTGAAATTTTGACGGTGTGATGTTACAAAAAGGGCATGCGTCCATTCAAACGTTAACAATATCTACCGCATTCATAATCAACAAGAATTGTAGTTCCATTCAAATTAAGCTAACCAGAAATGAAAGGACTAATGATTACTCCAAATGAACAGCAAACAATGCTTTCAGCTTATAATATCAATAATTTTAATATCAATAGGTGTGGGCGCGAGAAGCTGCGATGTGATTTTTGAAATAAACTATTCAACTGAAAAACCAAGACTATTGTTTTCAGTTAATTAGATGTATAACAAACGCAGTTTGCATAACACCATAAGCCAATCAAATTAAAGTATTTTCGATCCGACTTATTTGAAAGAGAACTATAAAAAGGCTGAAAATATCATTTGGTATCATTATCGTTTTCGCTGACCTGCTATCATGAACACAGAAAATGGACAAAAAAATCGCTAGAGTTAACTGGAGTCGAGGACAATATTCTGAAGTCTACCGCTCGGCTATCATTGATCCTTCCCCGCTAAAGAAAGGGGCAAGAAGTTAAAGTAATCTGGTGTGAAACCAGAAAAGAATATTCTGCAGTCGTGGCCTTGTTACCCGGTCGAGGAAGTTAAGAAGACTCAGGCATCCTAAAATGTACTGCTGCCACGTCGCGAGAGAGCAAAGAGAAAATTGGTGAGTATTTTATGAAGCTTAAGACTGACACGTTGTAACACCTGCACTTTGAAAAACCTGATTTTAACACAAATTTCTTGTTTTAATTCCCAGACTCCTAGAGTCTCCGTCTGCAGCTAAAAAGAATGCAAAGCCAGCAAGGAAAGCCGACCGGGACAGCAGAAAGCCACCAAGGAAAATCGCAAACAGAAAGAGAAACCGAAAGGATGGGTGTGTACCAATAAATGCTCTTACAAAACATACTTTTGCTACTCCAGCTGTTACACGAGTTTTAGGTTACGGCTGGTTTCACTACATGTTCGGAATTCGTTACATGTTTGCTGCCCCCAACTTCCAGTTCTCTACCCATTAATTCGTGGAAGCTACTGAAATGATCACTTCTTCGGACTCCGAGTCAGACCCTGATGATGACAGTCCGCTGGCCTCTCTTGTTGCAGCACGCCCAATGCAAGAGAAGAATGCAACGCTAGATTTCTTCAACGAAGACGATGTAAGTCTGGATCTCGGGGATTTACTCTCAAAAGCCATCAGCACTGTCGATAACACGACAAATGTAAGTCACAACAAAATTCTTTTGAGGGTTTGTGTACAGAGTGAAGCAGAATTGTTTATTTCTGACTGCTCGTTAGTTATTGAATATTTGGTTGGGCATAACATACAGTACTCCTAAAAAATTTTTTTGCTGTCAAGGTGTTCATTTATTTGCTTATGGAACGGCCTGTATTCTGTTTTAAAATATAGATAGAACCCTGCGCACGCTCTGATTGGTCAAAATCCATGTTTTTCAGAGCTTAAACATAGAAAAAGCGTGTTTATTGTTTAGCGCGTGTAAAAGTCATTTGAGAACACTTGAGAAATGTAGAAAACACTCGCCTGCGGCCCATGTTTTCTACATTTCCCTCGTGTTCTCAAATGCCTATCGTGTTTTATCACAGTTTATTATATGGCTAGTGTTTGTAGCCGATATAACGCGCGCTCTGATTGGCTAAGTGCAGCTTCACGCCAGGGCATTATTCTCCCGTAATGCCCACGGGCCGATTACGGATTATGCAAATTAGGCGGAAAGGAAAAAACACGAAAGGGTATCCAAAGCTAGACCACATTTGCTTTATTTACACTGAAAATCGTTGTGATACAAGACGATGAGTGACGATTAACATTCAGAGAGTTAATTATATTACTATTTTAAGGAAAAAATGAAGTTACATCGGCAAATTGCGAACGAGTTAATTGGGCAGGAAGGAATTGAAATGTTCATACATTAAAGAGCAAAACCACGAAAGGAAAGGAAAACTGGCAGTGAAATGAAAACATTTCAGCGATATTTGTCGTCAATAAACAAAGGAAGCATAGTAGAAGTTTTGGACTTACCGGCTGCTGTCCTAGACCACTTATTGGGAAAGTTTTTTATAGATATCGGAAAACGGATGGCGACGATTATGAATGAAGCTGACACCCTGTCGGGCTTGCAGCGAAGTATACATGTACATGAGAGGTTCCTTTCCGAAGGAAGGTCTCCTTTCACTGTCCTTTCACCATTCAAAAGGCAATTGGTGACAAAAGAGCAGTACAGCAGTCACATTAACAAATTTACTTGCTGTATCGCAAGCCAGTTTAAACATCTTCAAGGACCATCAGATTTAAACAGCTGAGCGGTTTTTTTCTGGTGTGGACATTCGCAGCATCTCTGAGCGCCAGTTCAAGAACTTTAACGGGCCAGTAACTATAATCCAGGAACCTCAGAAAAGGCGAAGAGTTTTCATCGAAAGTGACGACGAAGGCTAGTGCTGATTCCGTTTAAATTGTATTTTCTTTTACCCGACACGGCCACACGGCTTTTGAGCAAGTTTGAAGCACTTTGACATTTGGCGGTTGATTCTTGAGAATGTCAATGAAAATTCTCTCGTCATACAGTAACACAACGGTACTAAAATACTTTTTGCAGCCGTATTGATCATTGTTTTCCAAAAATAAATATATTTTCCTGACGGAGTACGCGTAATAGTTCGCTGAATTCTGTTGTGCAGCCGGTGTGACGGTTTGGAAAGATGAATGAATAGATAAGCGCGCGCATCACCGGATGTGAAATAACGACTTCCTCTTGAATTTAGGTTGTTTTCTTTCTTTAGAACCGGTTAGCCATATAATAAACAACTTAATAACCTCGACCGTTCGGTCGTTACGGGAAAATCTCAAACCTCGGCCTACCGTATTGACCTCGCTATCGCTCGGTCAATACGGCAAGGCCTCAGTTTGAGATTTTCCCGTAACGACCTCACTCTCGGTTATTAAGTAGTTAGTAATACACGGCTTAGGCTTCTTTATTTGTTAATTTCAAAACCCAACTTCCGAGCTGAAATCACATCACACATCTGAAATTCCTATACAAAAAGGTCAACTAAGCCTTATGTTCTACAAAACTATCTCGTAATTGTGTATTCTTAGTATGTTGAAACTGGACTCTATCTTTGATTCCACAAAAGCTGATATATGTTATGTTTTCTTGTAGCAGTTGAACCATAACGACACTTTCCAGGGACTGAAGGTTGTCAATGAAGAGATCCGACTGACGAGGACAATCTTGGAGTGACTTGAGTGTTCGTTTGCCAGACAGGAAGCAAAGCTGGACAGGCTTCTAGATACGATGGCAGCTGCTCCACACAGTGCTCCTGCAACTGCACCACAGACTTCCCAATTGCAGCCGCTGTTGCCAACAAGTGCATCGTCACTAGAATATCCGCTACCTGGAGTAGTTCCTAGGCCATATGATGTGGAGGTATTCGACGCAGCAAGTCTGCGAAGTGCTTTGCTGCAAGTCGAGAGACTTATGGACAACCATAACGCAACAAGTACAATCATAAAGTTAGTTTACTAAAGAAGTATTTGACCTATTTCTATGAATGAGTGAAATTCTATATTGAAGTGTCAGGCAGCGCTTAGCTTTCTTTTTTTTTTGAAAAAAGTGATGTCGTAAGAAGTTGATTTGATGAAACGTATAAGCCTTCTACAAGGTCATTGCGTGCGTTTGGGGGCTGTTTTGGTTAACCAAAAAAACCTTAATTAATGTAACTTATATGAGATGACTTTGTCATTGTGCAATTGGGGCGGGGGAGGTTAGACGCTTTATTTCATTGGTTTATACATTTCTTTTATTTTGTCCTTTTTTCAGGAAATGATACAGTTGCCCTTGGCGGCTATGGAAATGTTCGGCTGGCCAGAAGAAAATACAATCATGCGAAGGCAGCCCACAAGCCAACAGCTATGACTCTTCGCCTTGTGGACTCCCTTTTCACCAGGAAAACTCTTCAGAGTTCCACAGTCCATGGAACAAAGGATTATACTCCCTTGGACCATGAAATTACAGCTGCCATTAAAGGTGGGTAAAATGAAATGTAACACATACAATACAAATACGAATATTTTTATCTAACCTGAGATAGAAAATCGGGTACACACTCTTCCAATAATAAATACTATATGTCAAGAGACTGGTTTCTAACTTACCTAAATTAAGCTTAAAAACCCTTTCCAATAATAAATACTGTATGTTGCGAGACTGGTTTCTAAGTAATTGCCAATAGGCCAGTTCTCTTGTGCCTCTGTTTCAAAAAGAATCTAAGTGCAAAACCTTTCATATTAAAATGGGTTCTGCATGCAGTTTCATTTTCATGCAAATCAGTCACTAAGACTCTCTTTGAAACAGAGAAACAAGGAAACTCGGAAATGGCATATTTTAACAAGTGGGCTAAAGTCAACTCAGTTGACCCTTGTTAACACCATACAATGTCCGTAAACATATGTTTATGGAGCGCAAACTTACACTCACCTTATCTTTCCTGTTTTCAGCTGAAGTCCTAACTGCCTTCTCTTATCAATGCCGGAGCATGGAAGACAGCATCAAGATGTGGGATCAATGCAAGATAGGCATTGGGAAAAGGTGCCAAAATTTGAGGAAAGACAATAGGCACAACAGGGCAGATTGAAATAAGATTTTGTTTTACTTCTTCATACTAAATTCAAGCATTTTCAGTTCAAGTTCAAAATATTACTTTTTGTAGGTATCTTGCAGTATTTGTTAAGCTTTTCAAATATGTAATTATTATATCTCGGAATGTCACATTTTTAGAGAACACGATGGTAGTTTATCTCAGATCTCTAAACCATGATATTTGTAATTTTCTTGGACTATTTCTAAGCTTTTCAAATTTGTAATAGTAATGTCAAACGTCAGAGGGTCTGTCAGCTGGTTTGAAAGCTCTTCAGACAGTAATATTCGTAATTCACTTAAGTATCTCACAATCTCGCAATATTAGTTTTTCTGATGCTATTTTCTCGTTATGCCGTGATGTTAGAATTTTAATTTTAAACTAGTAATAAATTCTGGAAACAGATTGTTGCTACAATCATCCATGTCTGTTTATCCCTGTAAGTTAGAATCCTATATTATAAAAACTGCGAGCTTCTCGGAACAGACAATGTCTGCAGACAATTATCCGAGCATATTTTCGTCCTAAATGGAGGCTATTGTGTTTATTATCCTTCGAATCTTCTTCACAATGTGTGCAGTTTTGAAAATTCGGGAATACATAAACAATAGCCTTCATTTAGCGCGAAAATATGCTAGGATGTTTGTCCGCGGACATTATCTGTTCTGAGAAGCGAACAGTTTACCAAGAGCTCAAACTGTGACCTCAGTCTTGGTTTGTTCGAAAGGTGGATAATGCTAACCACCAGATAAATCACTATCTCCTTTGTCCGGTGAATAGTGTTATCCAGCCTTCCAACTACTTGGCCCAGAGACCCGTTTCTCGAAGGTCCCGAAAAGCTTCCGCTCCCGGAAAGACATCGCAAAATCTGAAACCTTATGATTACAGCACCATTTTATTCACATATTCTTAATATGAGCAGAGGTTCTCTTCACACAAGACGTTTCAGGCATACATGTACAGTATTGTGCAAAAGTAATGCAAACAAACTTCATCGAAATTCCTGGCATCTTGGAGCTTTTCAAAGAAATTTCGCTCCACGCGATATTTCCTCAACAAATCACGATAGTTTGCCGCATTTTCACGGCACCTATTGTTTGGAACTGCGCAATCTTTCGAGTGATATTTCACAGTGCACGGTAGTTTGCTGCGATCTTTCGCGCGACAATTCGCTCCTTGTGAAAGTTCATAGCGAACTTTCCTGGGAGGATTTGAGCGCTTTCAAGGGAAGTTCGCAGTGAAGAAAATATGAAACTCGCTTCTTGATTTCTCTGTTGTGCTGGTGTGAAACTTGGTGAAAGCACGTTTCCTTATTCAAGTTGTAAATTAATCGATCAACTTCTGTTAACAACTTACATTTTAGTCTCCAAGAAGTACTTAAGAGTGGGCTTGATCCCAAAATTAAAATGCAATACTGTTTGTTTTTAAACAAGTTGATTCGAGTGAAAAGCTGTTGGGTAAACACCATGTACGTTGTATAAAACAAAACATTTTTTCCTGCTCACCCCAGTCCCCGTGAAGGTGGTGTTGTTTGTTACCATAGCGAAGCGTTATGAATAGTGAGCAGGCAACACACTTCAAGTCAGGTTATTGGCTTTCAAGCACTTGTAATCATGCAGAAAGTCTCGAATTATACGAGAACTTGAATTGAGTTCCTTGACAAACAAGGTCTCCCCCAGTTGGGATATGGAGGTCAAGCGTTACACAAATCATCAAGAAGCTTCGGTTTACCGCTCTGTGGCAAATCGACCGCGTTCTGGCAGACCTGCAAAGCTATCAATATTGATGTATTTACTCTAAGCTTTTCAAATTGGTA
>JAHPZR010005204.1:15000-38068 GCA_019787425.1 Platygyra sinensis
TGACCCTGTTTTCAAATGCGAAGGTACAAGTATTCCTCTGGTAGAGGAGATGGAGCCAGCAAATCGCAGTTTTGAAAAGGATGAAGAAGTTGCTTCCTTTAAAGCTGCGGGAAAATCTTTATCGAGCGTTCATTGCTCCACATTTTAATTATTGTGCCGAGTCCTGGCATTTTTGTGGTAATCGCATAACAGAAAAATAGGTCCGCAACGCGTACTTGTGTGGGATTTCAGTCAAATAAACGTTAGTGAGTAGCATTACAGTAGACGTAATACATTTTGTCGTGTTATAGCGATAAATTCCGTAGAATACCAAATAGCGGGCGAGAAAACGGTTAGGAGAAAAAGATGTTTGAACTTCTAGTTTCGAGGAAAAATTACGGGTGTTTATTATTTGTCAGAAGAAACCGTTTGGGACGACCGCTAAATAATGCGAAAAGTTTTTCCAAAATCAGGAAACCAGTCCAACGAGATGGCGCTTACCATTTGGAATTGTGTTCGGCAGATGAGAGATGGAAATTGGAAAACTTAGCAAATGGTAAGGAAATTTCGACTGTTCCGTTTGGAACGGAAAAAGAGGACTACCTCTGTAGGTCATATACAATTTATGAATATATTTTTCGGAAAATTAGGGTGCTTACCATTTAGCAAAATAATCCGGATATCTCGGTCGAAAGTGAAATGGAACGGAATCTGATCAGAAATTTTTAACCTACCTCCAGAGGTACTCGGACCTCTTTTTCCGTTCGGAACAGAACGGCGGAAATTTCCTGACCATTTCGTAAACTTTCCAGTTTCCAGTCTCTCATCAGCCGACAACAATTACGGGAAATTGAATTGGAAATGGTAAGCGCCATCTCGTTCGGTTGGTTTGTTGAGTTTTGGAGAAACTCTTACCATTATTCATGGGTCGTCCCAACCAGTTTATTCTAACGAGTAGTAAGCACCCTTAGTGTTCCATTTGACTTTCAACCGTAATTTCTGGATTTTTTGCTAAATGGTAAGGCACCAAAGTTCTCTTAGGGTGCGGTTAGACGGGGCTGTTGTTGTGGTATAAGTGACCTTTTTACGACGGGAGACGTTATTTAGTGAGTGTTACCAATATTTTCCTGAGGTATGTTTCCCGTGGTAAATATTTATGGATTCGTTAAAAAGATCATCCAAAGCAACAATGACATTAAATGTGATGCTGTTTTGATGTCCAAGGTATAAGCACTAATCACGATACTCCATTTAAATGGTTTTCCTTTCGTGACAACTTTTTTAACGTTAGCAAGCTCAGAAATCCAGTGAAGCCGTTGGATGACAAGGGATACCAAAACTTACATGTGATACAGTTTGGGATAATCTACCATGGTAAATGCCATTTACTGTGGTTTGTGTATTTCCCAGTCAGCAGACGAAGCTGATCATGGCACCAAAGTATCACGGGGAAGGAGGGGATGGTGATTGACAGGGTTAAGAGTTACTGAAGTAAACATTTTGCAGGTCAGGGCTTGTCACGCATTTGAGCATATAGGGGTTCTCAGCCATCGTAAATCTTTTGCAATTAACTGCCAAAATGTGTTGTAGTCCACGCGCTTCAGGCATGAACATACTAGTTCAGAGACTCGTGACTTGACAAAAAGGTAAATGCTGTCTACTTTTATCGGTTTTACTCATCAGCTGAATTATTCGAATCAGTCGCCTGTAACAGAGGTGAATTTGTTTACGATAAAGCTGGATACAGATCAGCAGACAAGTGAAATTGCCACTGAGCTAAGAGTAGTACATGTATTGGCGCTTCCAGCTTTGAACACTGTACGTAAGCTACACTTTTACAAATTAGCTTTTCTGTTTTAACATGACCTGTAAATGTGAAAAGTTTTGGCAAAAAGTTTGAAGGCGTTAGTTTTTTGCGAATCTACAGAAAGTGACGCCGTCACGCGACGTGTCAACTAAGCATAGTTAAAAGAGGGAACCTCAAATTGCTAATCGTAAATCTATAGGATAATACTGGACTTTGTCATTATGCTATATTTGCCCGTAAATCTTCGGTTGTTGGTAGCAATAAACGGGAGTTGAAGTAATAAGATCAGTCAAGTATAAATTTTCTTCCGACAGCACGGCAGACTGCGTGTCGCGACACTATTTACTAGAATTGTATTTTCTGCGGATTTTTTTTCGGGATTTTCATAGAATCAACGCAATTTACGACATTCTTTCAATGTGCAATTGCAGACAGTTCTGTCTGAGAAGCGGAATTTTGTACGATTGTTATTCATTCAAGAAGGGCATATGCAAACAGAAAGGGAGTGTTTACGCACTAAAATAAATACCCCGCAGCGCATGGTTTAAAATTAGGTCGGAAGACCTAATCTACTACCTCTGAATCTCCACAATTAAGAAATATGACAAATCCAGAAATATCTGAACATAAATCATACGTTTTGCTCTGTGGAAGCTCACAATAAATGTAAGTTGAAGGGTTGTAAAACTTACTAACATATTTTCAAACTTAACTCGTTTTGTGTGAGACTGACAAAAACTCAAATTTATTTCCAAGTGTTTACATGTACTCAACTTCTCGTCGTTTATTATTGAAGTAGTTAATTGCCTCCATAGGGTTGCTGAGAAATGCAACATTGGTGACAACTATTACAAGATAGACTGAAAACTAACCTGATCATGGTATTGTGACAAAACCGGCACAACTCGCTTAATACAATAAAAACGTTAGAAGGGAAGGAGACTTCTCCTTACCTTGTAAATTAATCGCACCGAGAAAACAAGTCGAAATAATTCGCCAACTGACAACACCCGAGACGAGTGATGGCCGCTACAGGCCTACACACACAAATACTCATTCCCAGGGTCCCCTCTCTTCCACGTCACAAACACTTGGCTCTCGTATACAAATAAATAAAGGAAGAAATATCGCCGCTCCTGACAAAGTGTGGGGAAATCCCACACAAAAACTCGAAAAATTGAACGAGGGGGCACTCCGCTTTGTTTATTACGACAAAATTTCTCCTCATGAGACACTAATTGTTAAGAATGGATATAGCACATTAGCAAACCAAAGACTTAAAAATGTTGAGTACAGTGTTTCAAGCAATTGGGAATGGAAACTTACCTACAAGTATTTCCGAGTTATTGACTGCACATAATTCTAATTATAATTTACGTGGCGATGCTGTTTAAAATTACCTAAAGTTAATTCAACAAAGTATGTGATCATGGAGATACCAAGCTGCCCGACTATGGAACCCTGTTCCTAATAATATGAGAAACATCGATACCTACCGCAGTTTTAAACATGGACTCAAGGAGCTTGATCTTCTAGGTTTATACTGACTTATTTCGTATTTAACTTAGTTTTGTTAGTATATAAGTAGCATAGTTTCGTAATTTGCAGTTTGTATATATTCTATAATTTTAAACACTTTTATGGAGTTGTAAGTTTATAGACCCTCATTTCCAATTGTTATCTTACCGGTAGTTTTCTTAGTATATAAGTCTTAATAGTTTCATAATTTTTACAATTTTTCCACATACTATATGTGTAAGAAGATTTCTTAAATTATATGTTTCTTTCTTTTTCTTTCCGTGACTGACCTGTAAACTAGCTTTATAGCTAAGTGTTAGTCACGTTAATAAAGTATGATTTCCCGTGTTTAAATAAAGATTTACATACATACATGTATGTATGTATGCCCGGCAGAATTACAGTAAAAAATATGTGGAACAAACCCCGCTATAATTAATGAAATCCCGGTTCACAATTTACTTCGCTATAACAAATATTTTGTCTTGTCGCTCGCAGTCCGTAAAAACGGCATGATGATACAAATGGTTGATAACCAAACACAACTCCTGTTGGTGAAGATAGGGAAACTTCGACCTTCAAAGCTTTGCTTTATTTATATGTAGCTGTTCACGCGCAAGTCTGTAGACTGTTTTGCGTGGTGTATATTTCATTGTTCAGCTTGGTCCGTCCAGCTTGGTTACCCCGCTATAACGAATATTTTTGCTGTTAACCAGGTAATTCGTTATAACGGGGTCTTCGCTATAACGAAGACCCCGCTATAACGAACATTTTTTTGGTACTGTGGGACTTGTTATAGCCGGATTCCACTGTACATTAATTTTCAAAACTCAAACGAAAATCTTAACATGAACTTTTAATCTGAGCGGGTTTGCTTTTCCCTTTCTCTTATTTTGGCTTAGTTACCTTATAATATTGCAATTCGCAATGACTATACAAATTGCCGATTCGAAAAGCCTAGAGTAAAATAATACATGCCAGAACGCGGTCGATTTGCCACAGAGCGGTAATCTGAAGCTTCTTGATGATCGTGTAACACTTGAAAAGCTGACGACCAAACCCTTGTTTTTTAGGGACCTCAATATCCCAACTGGGGGAGACCTTGTTTGTCAAGGAGCTCAATTCGAGTTCTCGTATAATTCAAGACTTTCGGCATGATCACAAGTGCTTGAAAGCGAATAACCTTACTTGAAGTGTGTTGCCTGCTCGCTATTCACAACGCGCCGCTATGGTAACAAACACCACCACCTTCACGGGGACTGGGGTGAGCAGGAAAAATCGTTTTGTTTTATACAACGTACATGGCGTTCACGCAACAGCTTTTTGCTCGAATCAACTTGTTTAAAAAACAAACAGTATTGCTTTTTACTTTTGGGATCAAGCCCACTCTTGAGTACTTCTTCGAGACTAAAAAGGTAAGTTGTTAACAGAAGTTGATCAATTAATTTACAACTTGAATAAGGAATTGCTCTTTTGCCAAGTTTCACACCAGTGCAGCAGAGAAATCAAGAACGAGTTTCATATTTTCTTCACTGCAAACTTTGCTCGAAAGCGCTCAAATATTCCCAGGAAAGTTCGCTACGAACTTTCATGAGGAGCGAATTGTCGCGCGAAAGATCGCAGCAAACTACCGTGCACCGTGAAATATCGCTCGAAAGATCGGGCCATTCCAAACAATAGGTGTCGCGAAAATGCGGCGAACTATCGCGATTTGTCGAGGAAATATCGCGTGGAGCGAAATTTCTTCTTCGAAAAGCTCCGAAAAGCCAGGAATTTCAACGAAGTTCGTTTGCATTACTTATGCACAATACTGTAACTCTATCAGTGGCAATTTAATATTTTAATGTCCTAAAGATTAGCAATCAACAAATTTTCACCCCTAAAAGGTAAGACGAGCACCCTTATCATCTTCATGGGGATTCCCCCCACTGGGCAAGCACAGTAACATTTTTCTGGTGTAAAATCAAAAGCTTATTAATTACTCATGTTCAATTGCAACCACTCTAGATATTGGAAAGTTAACCAAAAGGGCAAGACTTAAGTTAAACCATGTATTACCACTTGTGTCAGGTGATTACAAACACAAAATGTAACATGTTGTAATATTATATTAATGAAGCACCTTTACATTCTTAGGAAAAAGTGAAACACAACTTGCTTCACATGTGTTACAGTTCCTGTTTGTAAGTGACTGTGGAATCAGGTTCCCTGTGGCTCAGTTTCCAAGCCATGATTGCACTGCAAGTGACTTGTTCCACCTCTTTTGGAAAGGCATTGTGATGATGAAAGAGTATGGATTTAAGTGAGTTGGGATTACAGTAACATGCATTTAACAAAACTCCTGATTCCTTCACCAGTACATGTGTGCCTTTTTGACACAGACAGGTACACATTTGTTATCACTATAAGTAAAAGTGGCAAGAGTCCCAGCTGTACATGAACATAATCTTTCAACTCTATTCCAGTGATCACTTTCCACAAGGAAGGAAGTGTTTCACTTATAAATTTAGAAATTGATGGGAAATGGTTAATCGACACAAACTAACTACATGTATATTTAACAGAAAACAGAAAGTTCATTCAAATGCATTTTCCAAATTACGACCCAGTACCACACTAATTTGTTGCATACAATATGCAACTGGAGGACCAATGGTGTTCGTGGTGGATTGCAAAGTAAGTGCCATTAAGTTACACTAAAAAGTGGCCAAAATAAGTTCAATGAAACACATCCCAGTACTAATTTCATGGAATATAATTTTGTTGAAATGCAAGTCAAATGGTTTCCAATTTTAGTCTCTTTCCAAACTAGATTAAATTTAATCAATTGCAATCCTCAAAACATCACACTGAAACACTCCATTAGAATCAAGTACATATATGAAAAGTTAAGTAGAATTTCCAATAACATTTAAGTTGACTCTTGCATGTATTTGTCAATTTGCAGCACAATTTCAAAAAAATTCGCAACAATGTAGAAAAAAGCAACCTAAAAGGAAAACCATGATGCCTCACAGTAGGAGGAAAAAAGATCCTTTGGCCACACTTGGTTGATGCCTACAAGTTTGATCAGTCCTCCAGTACAATCCACCTTCATGAGAAATTGACTGAAGACCATTTCAATCTTGACCCTGCCCTAAGGATGCGTAACCATTTGGCAGAAGATGTCCTGGACAAGAGGATGCTTTTCCTTATGAAGGTAATCAGCACATGAAATTCAGTTAACAAAATGTTGGTACATTCCTTCCACAGATAAGTTACCTTACACAATTTCGTATGTAACTACAGTTATACTTTTTCATATTAGGTATATGTATCACTGTAGTGAATTTCAATTAAAATGTTAAACCACCTACATTATATGCATTTTACGTGGCTTCATGTAAGTTTATTTTTGGTTTAAAATTTTCAAATGAAACCAGTTTGATTTCCATTTCAATAAGTCTCAGAATTGAAACAGGAACAATAGCTCTCAAACAAACTGGTTTGAAACTGAATTGGGAAATTTTAAAGTATTGATAAATAAAACCATAACATTATTCATGACTAAAGATTTGTTGCTTTTGTTTTAGGCCTACAAGAGACATCTCTCTGGAAAGGGTGAAGACAGCAGTACACTGGATACCACAATAAATTTGCTCAGCCACACCAGTGAAGTCATTGAATTCTTTAGTTCAAGCAAAGAAGCAGTGGTCAGTAAGGATGCATGTCCGGATCAAGAGATTGGATGCTTTCCTTACCTTTTTTTCAAACTGGAGAGGAGAAGTTGCCTTACCCAATGGCAAGGAATTCATTTCCAATAAACTGTGGTTTGATCTCCAATCAATGACTCATGGCTTTAAGGCCATTGTAAATATTAAACTTTCAAAGTTTCCAAATTCTTCTATCAAACCATGGCTGGTCAACCAGGATGGTGTAGAAAACCACTTCTTTCAAACAAGATCCTGCAATGGGCAGAATAACAACCCAGCATACAGGCTTCAAGAGTCTGCCCAAAATTCAATACGATTTGGGCAGCAGCCCATCAGCACAAAATGTAATGCTGGAAAAGGTAGATAAGAGGAGAAGGAAACAGTGAGTGTGCGAATGAAGGTGTACCCTGCAAGTTTGGTACAGAGGTCAGCTGAACTTTTGCTAATCTTCATGAGGGGAGTTGTGATTTTTTCAGCGCAGTAAATTATGCCGACTTTCACCAGGCTGGGCGGATGTGTTTTTTATCCACAAAAAATAAGCAGTCATCCAGTCCTTTGAGTTTAAGAGTCTGGTTTCCCAAGGGACAAAAACAATGGACAACTGGGAGTCCTGGGAGACAAATAAGTAAATTACGAATCTTTTGTTGCGGTGCTTGTTCAATGTTTTCGATATGTCATCTTACCTAACCTTCACCTCACTTGTTTCTTTAGCCAAGTGCAGCATTTACTAAGTAAAACATTAACGTTAAAAAAAACCCCCAGTGCCTCCCAAAATAGACTCACGGCTCGGGCTCGGGCTCGCAGGCTCGCACATTAGGGAAAAAGTAAAGCACAACAAAGAAAACAGTCAATGACAATCAGATAATACGTTAGTTAAGAGAAAAATTAGTTTGAAGAAGAGAGCAGAGAGGGAGATTAGAGAGTGGAGAGAGCAGAGGGCTTTCACCTACTAATTTTTAGTTTTAATACCGAGCAATGGTCAGGGTGAGGACTTCTATGCTCTAAGTTTTTTCCAAATGTAATTTACACTGTTCATTACTGCGAATTTAAAGGACCCTAGGCAGCCTCCGCCATTTTCGATGACATTGAAATTATTGACATTCTTGGTTTTGATGTGACGTAATCATATTCCAAAATTAGATGTTACCTTTCCTTCTGAGGTTTTAGTTTCATCAGATAAAAGACCCTATAGGAACTTGACATTTCACAACGTTTTAGCTCAACAGGGCTCTTATTGTGATAGAGCACGTTTGAATTTCCAAGCTTTTGCGTTGCGTGACACGACAATGGCACCCCGAGAAGGCTGTCGCGTAGGTCAAAAGATGAGTTATCGCTGTAGTTTTTGCTAACTAAACAGTGCTTGCACTAGAAGAAGCATTTATTTTAATGTGTTGGATCTTTTGAGCGATAATTTTCCGTTTCAATAGCATAACTCAGTGACATGTTTCTGTTACTTTATGGCTACCATGTTTGTGTCCCTCCAAAGGACACAAACATGGCTTCTCCATACAAAGCTCTATAAATTTGGGTGAGACACTTCTGCAAATAACTCGCAAATGAAAAACAGCAGAGACCTGATTTTTGGCAAGGTTATTTATATATCAATCATCTATTGTATAAAGATTCTTGACTTTATTCATTGAATGGTTACAATTTTTAGTTTTGATCACATGACTGGTGAAAACCGAGAATAGCATGGTGAAGCGAATTCTCATTGTTTTACTGTAAGCTGTGTTTCTGAAGGTATGTTTGGTTATCTTGAATAGTTTCACAGTGATTTTTCTTCGTTTTGACAGACTCCAAATACAATATAATAGCCAAACTCTTCCATGTAAACAAAAACAAAGCTGTGGCTGACAAAGGCCCTTTAAGCCCTGCGCAATTTTTTAAAAATTTTTACACTTTTTTCGTTGGAACATTTGCATAAGTTTTAATACAACTATGGGGAAGTTAACCTCTCATTAGGAAATAGGTGGCACTAATAAAGTGATTATGAAAAAGCAAACCAAAGTAGAGCTTTACTTGCAGACAAGGTTTACATGCATAATCATTTCGACTATAAGCATTTCACCAAACAGAACTTAAATTGGAAAACAACAAAATTAAAAACGAGGAAACCTACTTTATTTACAATATGCAAATCCCTTCTCATTGAAGGAATGACCAAAAATAGAAAGGATAAAAGAAAATTCGTTTAAGCTTGTGGTTTTAAAGTTTAATAATTATTCATGAGCATGGATAATACTACAGGTGTGTATTTTTGTTGTCGGCTTAATTTAGCTTTCAAATCATTTTATCGCGACCAGTCTTGGAGCAAATTAACCTGAAAATTCACTCAAGCATTTCCCTCACCGAGTACATCGAACTAACAAAACGAGGAAATCTCCATGTAATCACAATATACAAATATTTACATTAGCAGATCCTGTTCGCTTTGGATTGCTGACCTTGCTTTGTTTCGCCAGGCAGTGTTAACACATACAGTTTTGGTTAAGTTTATTTTTGGACGTTAGGTGATATCAGTTGACCATGAAAATCATCTGAAAACTCAAGCTCAATTTGTCTACTGTACATGTGCAACTTACAACCACCTCCACAAAGCGACTCTTGACCGCGTGGTTTCTTAGAAGCGAAATTATAATGATGTAATTAATACATTATAGAATGTCTCACAGTATGGCTTCAAATAAGGAAGACGTTAAAAAGGATTCCTATTGACCATAAGCTTATCTCACCGAGGCAATAATTCCCATAGCGAACACCAGAACAAATTACATATGCTGCCCATATAGGATTGCTTCTTACGTTCTTTTGCTCTTATTACCCGTAATAACGTAATAGCGTTCCTGTCAGGGTAACTCATGCTCCTGTTTGAGTTATACCCCATAATAATAATAATGAAAGTGGTGGTAACTGCGTTTCGACGTAACAGGTCAATTGAAAAATTAATCATATACAGAGGAGCGCTCGTAGTAACGTATCAGGTAGACTGAAAAAATATTGTTTACAGAAAAGCGCTCGTAATAGGGTACTAATGTAACAGGTCCACTCAAAAATATTGTTATTTTGAGAATTACGCTCGTAATAGCGTAATACCGTAACAGGTCGACTGAAAAATATTGTTTACAGAAAAGCGCTCGTAACAGCGTAATAACGTAACAGGTCGACTGAAAAATATTGTTTACAGAAAAGCGCTCGTAGTAGCGTAATAAGGTAACAGGTCAACTGAAAATTATTGTTCAACGAAAAGTGCTCGCATTATCGTAATACCGTAACAAGTCCACTGAAAAATACTGTTTACAGAAAAGCACTCGTATTAGCGTAATACCGTAACAAGACGACTGAAAATTATTGTTTACAGAAAAGCGTTCATAATAGCGTAATAGCGTAACAGGTCGACTGAAAATTATTGTTCACCGAAAAGCGCTCGTATTAGCTTAATAACATGACAGGTCGACTGAAAATTATCGTTTACAGAAAAGCGCTCGTAATAGCGTAATAACGTAACAGGTCGACTGAAAATTATTGTTTACAGAAAAGCGCTCGTAATAGCGTAATAACGTAATAACGTAACAGGTCGACTGAAAATTATTGCTTACAGAAAAGCGCTCGTAGTAGCGTAATAACTTAACAGGTCGACTGAAAATTATTGTTCACCGAAAAGCGCTCGTATTAGCGTAATACCGTAACAGGTCGACTGAAAATTATTGTTCAACGAAAAGCGCTCGCATTATCCTAATACCGTAACAAGTCGACTGAAAAATATTGTTTACAGAAGAGCGCTCGCAATAGCGTAATAACGTAACAGGTCGACGGTCCGAGAGAACGACTCCTCGAGTAGCTGAGAGCCAGTGCGATGATAACACAAGGAAAGTTCGATATTTACATATGAAATGGAAAATCGCGAATTAAGCCACGAAAAGTGGTCAAAACCACATTCGTAATTGTAACTTTTCAAAAGGTGTGATGGTGAACAAGCACCACTTCAATGAATTTGTGAGTTCCCCTTCCCTTCCCCTCCCCAAAAACGGAATGCATATCGATAGACACGTATAAACGGTATAAACGGGTGGCAAAGAAATAGTTATACACTGTGTTATTTCATTTTTAGATTTTTTCTATTACTGTATGATTCCGTTACTTGACTGGTCCTCTTTCCGTGAGTATTGAAATACTTGAAAATTAAAAACGCTTATTTACATATGCTATTATTTAAATTCCGCGTGTAGTTTCGCATGTGAATTCTCATGGGACCTCTTTCAGTATCAGTCAAATAGTCCTTTTTCTCATCTTCCCTGGTCTTCGTCTCGTGGAAAAATGAAGCGACGTTTAGCTCAGAGCTTCATGCCAGAGGCGATCGCCAGCAAACTATCTGAGCGAAAGCGTGCTCAAGATGAGATAAATGCGACTTTCGACAAATTGAAAAGTCTGTGGAACCCAGCTGATTTCAATGAAAACAACCTGACATTCACTGAAGACCAAGCTCTTCTACTGATCTCGTCAAAGTTGAGTTTCTATGGTGTACTCGTTTTAAAGTTGGCCTTAAATCATGTACCTGTTACCTACAGAACTACACTAAGAGGGACAAGTACCCCGATTCGTTACACTTTGGTAGCAGGAATCATGAACAAGAAAGTTTTTTCGGTATCGCCTTGTGACGTACAGAAATATGCTGAAGTGTTGGAGCGCTTTTGCCAAAACTTCCTGTTCTCTACCCTGCAGTTACAAGACGTTTTATGGGAACTAACCGCAGAGGGCGAGTATCGATTCAACAAATTTATTGCTCCACCTGTTGAGTCATGTTTGAAGTGCGATGAGACCCTTGGAATGCATAATCGCCCCTCCAAGGCTGTTGTGTTTGGATCGGGTGGTCCATTGCCGGCTAGCAAGATCACGCTAGAATGCAAACACTGCAAGATACAATACGGCGTAGGCCACTTTTCAGACGACAGTGGTCGTCATTTATACCCCAGAAACATTCAGTCGCCATTAATTGAAGCCAGCAATGTTTCGTACATGGAAAGAGATCTTTACAGGTGGATTCCAAGTCTTGGGTAAGTGTGATTTCATTTTATGTCAATTAAGTTCTTAAGTTTTGTGAGGGCGATTTGAACACCAATCTTTAGTCTCGCGCAGTCTTAACATTTGTGACTCCGACTTTTAGTCCGTGTTTCACGAGACAACTTTCAACGTAACTATGTTGCGCCAGCGGTTAAATAAAAGGCGAGGGCAAAAACCTTCAACTTGTGTTTCGTGTTTTTCACCTTGCGTACAAACTTATTGCGCAACTTAATTATTTGTTGGAGGTTGAAAAAAATTGTAGCGTAAAGTAGAGTGGGAGTCTACTTTGAGCAACAAATTTTGGCTTTGTTACTTGTCTTCCCTCGTTTTTCATCAAACTCATAATTCGTCAGGCAACAAATTTGGTCGCTAGCGCAACATACCAGTAGTTACGTCAAGAGAGACGATTTCTGAATTAACATTTAAATTTACCCAAGGATGTTGCCGGTTTTTTGAAAATGACATTCAAATGTTATGTCGAAAGCCGCGCAGTGTCACGGAGTCACCCACTTAATCTCTACGAAATCATTTCATGAAGAACTGGATAAGATACCGCTTTATATAGCGAAACTCACCGTTACATCACCTTCGCAGCCGTTTTAAGGCTCCTCACGCAACGCTCCTCCCTACAGTGTCAAAGAGCGTTGCGTGACGAGCCTAAAAACGGCTGTGGAGGAGACTATCGAAACAAAGGATTCTTTTGTTCTGTGGTTGGCAAAATTAAGATATCAAGAGACTTGTTTGGAAACAGTGGGTATCGCTTTACTGTCCAGTAAAAACTATCTAAATATGAACAGTTTCTGGCCTTATCATTTTTTGTCTTGCTCTATTTCAGAAACCACTGCTGGGTGTCTTTCAGTGGCTTTTCAGAGACCTACAATGAAATTTTTCCCCAGGAGGTAGAAAAGTTTATCACAATGGTACCAGGTTGGTTGTAATTGTGCAATAATTAGTCAAATTCAAGTGAAATACTATTGTTTTGCCCAGAAAAAAAATTTTCACGAATATGTTGGTAACTCTTGCAAATAGAAGACAAGGAAAACAATAGACTGGCGGTTGATTTTTGTCTGAAGCTTTAATATTCGATCTAAACCAGCAGTTACAAGTATCCACCACTCAAAATTTTTCTTTTCTATTTTGAAATTACTTGGGCATGAAATTTGTACATATCCTTATGTCTATAGTTTCTTGACTTCTGTATTGCTCTAGTGGCTCAGTATTATCAACTTTCCCTGAAATAAATGCACTCTCAGTTGTTTTACAGTATTGTGCAAAAGTTATGCAAACGAAATTCGTCGAAAGACGTCCTTTGTTCTCGCGAATTTTCCATGAAAAGTCGTCGAATTTTCGAAACGTTTTTCGTAGGGTTCGAAGCGAAAAATTCACGATCTTTCTCGAAAATTCGAGATAGCGAAGTTCGAAGTAGCGAATTTTCGAGGTAACCCAACGAAGATTCGAGATAGCGAAATTCGAAGCAGCAGATTCGCGTGACATGAACGACTGAACAAGCGTACATGTATGTAAATAAACTAAACTCATATCGAAAATAGATTCAATGATCCGACAATTTAATCGGCTATTTCCAATGAAAAAAAAGCAAATGCCTTGCACAATGAAAATAAGTAACTGTCTTACAAGTAATTCCTTAAAACACAGCCTCCTAAAACCTTGTTTAAGCAACTTTGATTTTCAAGCCCGCTTATCGATCAGCAAAACTAGGTGCCATTTCGCAAATGTAGGTCAAGTGTGTTGACGTGACTATGTTTACAGAAGCGCACTTTCCCAAAACAAACAACATAGAAATGAGATTGAACTTTTGTAGGCAAATGTTATGTTATGAAACATTACATGTCAAATATCTTTCGCGTGTTTTTAAGCCAAGCAGTGCATGTCTCGATCGGCTCCAGAGAATCGTACAAAACTGGCTTCGGACGTCTTACCTTGTAAACTGAATCCTTGCCGTTTTTAAAAGCAATAAGCTTATTTCAAGCATTTTCTGCTTCCATATCGACCGTAAGCATCAACCTCATTTTAAGCCCAGCCATGTGCCATGCAAACATCACGTTTAACCCCAGCCATGTGGTATGTAAACATGTTGACAAAGTTGGAAAAGTTACGAGCCCACAGTTGTTTGGCCTGCGGTATAGATGTTGCGTCGGTAACTATGTCATGTAGAGGGACAGTGAGACGTTCGCGACAAAAGAATACTGAAGCCGGCCCACTGTAGTTTTGTATCTAAGTGAACAAATTTACTTTGTTTTGACTTTGACTAAATATTCACGTTCAAAACAGATACCAACAAGATGCGTTTCCAGAGTTCGTATGCAGAAAATATTCTTTGAACGCCTTACTTTGCAAACATAATTGTTGCTTTGTTTAAAAGCTCATGAATCCACATTAATTCCATTTCAGTTTGAAAACACTTGAATTCAGAAAAATTCCTTCATTCTGTCTCATGATTTAAACGTTTGGGGCTCGCCATTTGACATATACGCCATGTGCGAGCCCACAGTAACTTGAGCTGTGGCGTTACCAGTTCGCGCGGAGTCTGGGTTACACAAACATTGGCCGTGTCTGCGAGTGGGCCTTGTGTTCAACAAACGTGAGCCAAGAAACCACCAAAGAACAACGGTGTAAGAGCTGCGATGCTTTCAACGTGAAGTAAACAGTATAAGGAACCTTTGAAGTAATACAGGTGAGTCTCGTATAAACCTGTTGTCTAAACGGAGACGAGTTTGTCGTAAAGTTTACACTGTGAAGTGACATCAGAATAGAATCGTCGCGGCAAATTCGAACTGGGCAAATTATCGTCCAGAAAATGCGTGGGACTGTTTGAGCAGAGCAAACAAAGAGTGAAATTTCGCTCAAATGTTCTAAGTCATTGATCGAACACTGCGAATTGTCTCTCGAAAATTCGAAGTATATTTTTGTTCTGAGCGAATTGTTGTTCGAAAATTCACGTAATTGGAAACAATAGGCATCACGAATTATCGTGACTTTTCGTTGAAAATTCCCTTCCATCGAAAATTCGATATTTTTTCGTCGAAAAGCCAGAAAAGCCGCGAATTTCGGCGAAATACGTTTGCATTACTTTTGCACAATACTGTATCTCTTCCAAACAACAAATCCCAAAATTATTTGGTACATGCTCTTCCATTGGCTTTTGAAAAAATTCATTAAAAAGATTCTTTTGCATCCAATTGAAATTGCGGCAATGAATTGCAGGACGTGATGAGGACGGTGAAGTAGATGCTGATGCTGATTTAACCAAGGAAAGTGCAGATAGTGATAAGATTGGTATGTTGTGTGCGTGTGTTATTTTCAACGGTGCCCTTGTTCAATGAAATGCAGTGGATTGACTAGGCAGTTATCATGGGGGGGGGGGGGGGCGGGCGGATCACAAGAAGAAATGGGTGGGGTATACAACCTAGTTCCCAAAACTCTTACCCTAATAGGAAACAAAAATTGCTCTTTTCCCATAACAATGTACTGACCTTACCAAAAAAATGATGCCTTTTATTATTAGTTCCCAATACAGGCAGATGTTAAAGGCTGGGTGGACAGCTTTTGACATGGTCTTGCAGATAATGATGAGAAAGTAATATAGCCTGCCTTAACAAGAGTGTATAATTGTATGCTGATGTAATTGATTGTAGTAACCCACCTTGTAGTCCAACCATTAACACTATTCCTTCTCTCAGAAATTCAAACATCAGCTGGAGAGTCCAGTTCAACTTTAACCCAAGACAAATCTACCAAAGGTGTGTTCAGCAAAAGAATTATTTTTAATTGGTTGTGTGGTACTGTACGTTAGAAAATTTTTTGCCATGCCATGATTGTTTCGTTGATCTGATTGTGACCTCATGGTTCACTTATTCTTTAGCCAATCTTCCTGGAGAGATTTCAAGCAAATGTGTTGCCAAATTCTACTGGAAACAGGAGCTTGCAGAAGAGTTGGAGGATTTGGGTTTACATGGTAAATGGGTGTTTGCTGCCAAGACAGGACCTTTCTGTGGTTTAGACGAGGATGCCATGGAACACGTTGAGAAGATTCGTAGTGAAAATCTCTATAGTCATGATTGCACACCTGGTTGCCAACAAAAAGGTCAACTTTAATACTTCCTAGACTAACATTTAATGTACTTTAGATTTTACAGGTACATATACCTTTGAATAGTATATGAGCAAAGTTTTGCATCTTAAATTTTTTTTATCAGTAATGAGTTAGTTACAACCCTCTATTACAACAACGACAACGGGCCTATTAGGATTAATAAAATTATGTTAAAATGACAATGAATAATTTCCACATCTTATATGAATATTTACTATGTAGGTCTTTTATTACTCATAGAGGCTTATTAGGTTATTTATCATCTTCAAAGTTCATCTATACGTACTTCAAAGGAATTATCTCAAAAATAAGACACTTATTTCACGTCAACAGGTTGTGGCATCATGTATGTGGCTGATGGCAACTGGAAACTGAAGTACCCACATTGTATGTGGAAAGTCCCTATTACAGTCGAGGGTTTAAATCAAGTCAACTACCCAAACATTTGCCCTCTCTCTCCGGATAGAGGCCAGGCCTTTTGTAAATCCCATTGCGAAATGGCAGCCCAAAAGAAAATTCCTCTTGGATTACATGAGTTCCTTCGATATTGTGGCATTCAAGGTAACTGTGGGCTATACCATATTTCAATTTTATGTTTTGCATGCAAGTATTCCTTGTTGACAAAAAAGTAGACACAACAACAACCGTCACCAAATTAAGGTCACTAATTATTTCAAAGTTTATAGGGTTACTATATTTATCTTAGTTGGCCTAATTTCTCTCTTTCCCTTGTGATCAATACTAGCTTCTTGTGGGGTTTTGCCTTCCTTATTTACCAACAAAAGAGCCTTCAAGTTTCATATATTTTCACTTTCTCAGGCGATCATGACAGAAATTCAAAGTCAACACATGATAAAATTGAAGAGAAACTAAAATTTTGTACCCAGACTGACAGTACAGCTGAACAAGTAGATACAACAACATATCAAGGTATGCACTAGTTTTGAATAAGACGTATCAATCTTGAATAAAGTATATTTATATCCATGACATACCAATAATTTTGTAGCAATAGTTGAATTGTATCACATTTTATTCCACCAGGAACTGGCCAATTTATTCGTTCACACAGCAGGTTTCTAAACGATTGTGCTGAACAGGTCCCTACAACATGCAACAAAGATACTGGTGGTTGCAAGACGTTGCAGAGCTGGTCAAGGGGTGTTTTCTTTGTCGTAAGTGCTGGTGGGCACATAGAATATTGGCAGCCTATCTACAGGTCAGGATGCATGTAATTAAGATGTTTTCCAATAAGTCCCTTATGTACATGTATGTGAATGTCATGTAAAATTGATCATTGAGTAATGTGTATTGCTATCTTCTAAAGGATTTACAGATTGTTATGTTGCACTGACAGTCTTTATCAGGTGATGCGTGTGAAAAGAAATGTGTAATTAAAAAGTAATATTGTTTGTTTGATCTGATTGTAAGTCAGCAGAGCTGGGTTTTGAGCCACAAACTACTTATTCATATGAAAATGTTGAAAAAAAAATGTTTGTATCTATCATACATAAAATTCCTGTTTTCATTTGACAGGTCTGAATCACCCTCTCAGGCTTTCTTAATATTAATCCTATGGTTGTACCGGAAGTTCAAACCATTGTTAGATGGGGGAATGTCTTCTCAGGCAGTTCAAGAACTAATGACCAAAACAATATTGGCATACGACAACATGTGCCATGTTGATGGATTAAAGGCTGCAGCAAAAACCCTCCCCTTTCCAGAGCCACTGGATAGAGTCTGGTCATCTATTGTCAAGGTTATTGACAAACTGCATATTCGTAACCACAAGGATGCTAAATGCAAGACACTCTACAACCCAGAGGGTAAAGTACCAGAAGGCTTCAATACTATGGCTACAGAACAAACATTTGTTTGGGCAAGTAGGCTTAAACGCATTGTGTGTGCCATGCCTAGACTACATCAGTTTTTCTACTTGCATCGTGCAGTGAAACATCGCAACAAGTACACTCAGCATTGCCACAACTTAAGGAAAGTCCCCCTCCTTCCAAAACAGTCCATTGTTTGAACTACTGCACATAATTGTTATTGCTCATCAAATGTAAATAAATGTGTTTCTATAATTTTAATCAATGAAAGTACTCTATAGATCATATCAAATTAATTTTCAATATACACAATCATGTGGACCATGTATCACAAATTTCCCAACGTTATGGTGAAAAAATGAGTAACTGTCATCAAGCAGTCATCTAGAACACAGTGAGTTACTGTATTTCCATTTACAGTAAAAATTTTTTGAATACCTCATTAGCATTATGCGCAAAACGAATTTGGTCTCAGTATAGTATTCTGTCCTGATAAAAATTTAGCTCTCCCTCTTTTTAGCTCTTCAATGATATAAAAGACTTTCTACTAAATGTAATAGCTTTCAAACTTCACCATGCAGGTATATTACAGCTACATATAATTAGTTTAATTTCAGAGCTAAACAAAGAGTTTCCAGCAATCTGATTGGTCGAGCGAGTCCTTATATGTAGCTATGTAAACCGCTCCAGGCAGTTTATAACATTTTCGAGGCCTGGCTACTGAGCTTGCCACCTTTGCCATCTCGGCAAGTGCATGTGGGAGACAGTTGTCAATGAATTTTTCATTTATTTGACAGTTAAGAATATGCAGTGGTTAGTTGATTGCCAGCAGGTCAGATCGATTGACTGAAATCTGTTTTCTCTCCATGATAAAATTATTCTTTTTTGAGACAGTGATGACAACTATGAATGAATTCAACAGAGAAAAAACAAAGGTACCGGAATGATTTTTTTTGTAATGTTTCACTTGTCTGCTTTGCTGCTGAACTTGATGACTAAACTGATTCAGAATCGATGTACGTGTAAGGTTATTATTAAAACTCTATGGCTACATAACTGTATGCAAACAAGCAATTACCTCTTTCTTTTTTTGTTTTAATCCGTTTTAATCTTTGTTGTTCAGCTCTGAAATTATACTAAAACAATTATTCCCCTTAGGCTCAGTGATTACTGTCGAATAATCGCCTCAACTTTGTCTCAGGGATTATTCAACAATATACACTTCGGCTTTGGCGAATAATTGTTAATTATATATTATATTTAACTCTCCACAGTAACGACTGAAAACTCTAATTATCATCCATAATGCAAAAGTCATTTAAGACTGGCTACACAAAGCCACACTTGCAATAAAAAAACATTAGGAATTTTTAGTATTTAATTTATCCCTAGAACTGGTGCAATCTATTATTTGTTGCTGCAAGTCACTTTAAACTTCATTATAGATATTAAAATAGCCATTTTCCTAGACTGAAAAATAGTCGTTAAAATTTACACTTCAAAGAATAGTCCAGAGAATTTCTAGTTGTATTGGAATGTCAGTAGTATTATTGTTACCTGCATGAATTGCATTTGTAACTGCTATTGTACTGTTTCATAGTCATACCAACACATTTAAAATGTTTGCCACTGTTTGCAGCTGTTACATTTCATCATGGATGTTTGCTTTTTGGATGTACAAAGGTTACAGTGATCAAAATCTGGAGCTTTTCTTTTCACTGCTTTGCCTGTTAACAAGAATAGTAAGACAGCAATGTTAGTATTTTCCCAAGTTGTTAACAAAATGTTAATTATCTATGGCTGGTGAAAAAATGCACTAGGCAGCCTTTATTGTTATTTCATCTTGTATTCAACAATTCTTGCAGGGAATTAGGGGCAGGGATCAGAACAAAGAGGTGTGGTCAACAAAATTGCACTGTTTTCGTATTTCACTTATTATAAGTTTTGAAAGACAATTAGAAATAAATGGATACTCAAAATCCAGAGATAACTAAAGGAATGACACTTTTTTGACAGTTTTCTTGAATTAAATAAGCTCAAAACTTTTTAGAAACTGATAGGTGCACATATGCAGCAGCAAATTTTCTTGTGGCTATTTACTGTTATCAGAGTTAACTGAGGGGATTGGTTATGAAACTCGACAAAGTTCTTTGTTGTATGTTTTTGTTCTCTTCTTTGGTCATGGCCATGCACACGTACTCCGTAATGAGGAACTAACCAAATAGAAACATGTCGGTTGCGTAACTCATGCATAGTGTATGAGAGCAAATCAAAGGATTGTGCAGAGTTGTGGACCTTCCAACATAAATCTTGCAATCTTTGCTTTGTCCTTACTGGTTTGCGAGGCTGCATAACCAGTCCCCTCTATTAACCATGCTGTTATATTTCTTTTCTCTTTTTAATTGATGTGATTTCTGTAAATTCTGTTATGGTTAAAATATTTGTAAGTAGTGTGAAACATTAAAAAAAAACTTAATTTCTTATTCCGAATCACGGAACAGGAAATATCAATATGGGAAACAAAAATTTAATACTCTACATTCTATTTATTCTTTGATCGTCTTTCACAGATGATGAATCCCGTATCATCAAGTGGAAAAAAACCAAAAGAAAACAAATTAATGACTGGTCACATGATCAAAAGAGGGGTGGTAGATAATCCAGGGAGCTGCTGAGTTATGTGAAAAACTGTTAAGTGCACATAAACAGCAGCCGATTTCAAATTGACAAATCGGTCTATACGAACTCTCGAAATCACGTGTAAAGTTAATTACTAAGACCAGAATAATTTGAAGAAATTTTCAGTCTCTTGATTTATATGGGGTGCCAGTCGATTCAGCCTTCAGACTCATCAACTATCACCTCATATTATTCTTGAGCTTGTAGTCAATACAAAATTGAAACTGTGGTCAGCTACCTTTAAAGCAACTTACCTTTCTCTGAGTTGCCTGTCGCTGAAGATGCAGCTGACTGGCTGGCATTCACTGAAAAAGAGATCGTACAATAAGGCATGGCATCATAGAAAACAAATGTGACAAGGAATACATGCCACATGATGGGGAATCTATCTAGTATGTCACCAAGGAGATTGCCCCATTTTTGGCATGTTTGAGCAACTGTGCACAGTCATCAATTATTTATTAAGTCTTATTGCCTCGTATATAAGATATGACTAAAACAAAAGTTGTTCTCAACAAAATTAGCCATGGTACATGTACTAAGTAAGATAAGTCTAAGTGTGGATGTAAATAATATATATGAACCTCTACAAAGCTAAAAAAAAGCCAAAAAATTTAGCCTTTTAATAAATTTTTTTTTGGAGGCATTCGCAAAAGGCTAAAATTTAAAACTATAATGTTATATTATTTTTTTACTCAAGGTGGGGTTTAAATTTTGTACTTCGTTCATCACTTTGGTGGCTTGCTGACACGTCCATGGTAAAAGCCACAGGTCATTGTTTCTGAAATATACGTTGGTGCACACATTGCCTAAGTAATGCTTCATGTAAAGCCCACATAACATACATACTTTCCAGATTATCACTTCTGGAATGCAATGACGATTCCCTATTTTCCTCTGAAACAAAAATACGTGACATTCTGTTATTATTCCTTGTCACTTGCGCTAACTTCAGTTCTATCAAGATGGTGTGACTTTAGAAAAGGTCATTTATTTATCAAGTCTGTTATTCTCTTGCTCGAATGTGATGCAAAGTTGACTCTGTAAATCCCCATGATTAGATATGCAGATTAAAAAAAAATCAAGGACTTAATTGGTGACCAGTTCAATATGTTGAATTTGTTATCCGAGTGTAAATTAAGATTGTGTGGAGAATTAAAATCTAATGTAACTTATTGACAACTTCAAATGGTCAACTTGGCTTAAGACTCACTTGCATTTTATTATGCATACCTTGAATGGCTGCAAGACCCCAAAGAACAGGAGATTCTGAAGTGGGTGGCAAATTACTGCTGGTGGTGGCTGAATTATTTTCCCCTGCTCTTTGCTTTAGTCTTGCTATCTCTTCCACCAGGGTCTCTTTCTCTTCCTTTAATTTTGAGTACCTAACTTGGAGGTCCTCCATTTCCTTTTCGTGAAGGTCTTTTTCAACCTGAATACGCCCCTCTAGCTGATTGCTTTTTTCAACTAAATATTTTAGCTGAGCCTGTAAATCCTTGCATGTTGAGCATCCTCCTTCTTCTTCTGCTCTCCCCTCTTCTTGTGTGCTTGATTGCTCAAAGCCGCCACTACTTGTGCCTTCCTCTTCAAACCCTGTGAGGACAAAAACCCTCATTTGTGAACATGTAGTCCATAACCCCTCAAATTCGAAATTTGTTTCAACGTTTTCCTCAATTTTTTCTTTTGCTAGTAAAAACAAAAACAAATAATGTTCACCCACTAAGCTAACTATAAACTCATAGAGAGTTAATTTAAATTCACTACTAACAGTTTTTTTAGCAACAAATACTTGGTCACTGTACCAGATCAAATAAATACATATTGATAAGAAACCAAGAATTAATACAGAAAAGTGATGATGGCATTTTGAATAAAGAGACCTATAACAACAGCAGAAAATGTATATGATGAAGTTATACATGTAAAAGTGGATTGCAACATAAAGACACTTACATGAGTCAATGACTGCCAACATGTCATAATGGACTTTGTCCCTGGGGAACTTCATAGCAGTTTCTTGCTCTCTGGACGTAAATCGGGATCTGAAATCCGAATTGGCCTCTGGTCCCAACTTCAAACACATCTTCCGCATATCCTCGAGGGAATATGGCGTACCCGCTGTGGCCAGAATACTGCCAACTGTTTTTTTGGCAATGTGGATTGTGCCCCTTCCTGGAGGTTTGCCCCGCTGTTTCACATTTGGTCTCAACCATTTGGAAACCTGTAAACCAAACATGAATTGTGGGAAATATTTTAGTGTAAAAGTAATTTAAACATCTATTACATATTCCGAGTTACTGGTACTTAAGTATCGGCAGAAAACTGTCACATTGCTGGCTTCTTTCCTACTTAGTTACAACAACATAGTTGCCAAGATTATGGTTAAGGT
>JAHPZR010005205.1:0-20000 GCA_019787425.1 Platygyra sinensis
TGAGTGTTGGACCGCAGAGGCCAGAAACGTCGCAAACAGGCACAATGTCCACTCATCGGCAGGGCAGGGGGAGCCAGACTGGTGAAGTTTGCCAAGCTGTGTGCAGAATTCGAAAAATTTCTTCTGGCCAGACCGATAACAGCTGCGTGTAGACGGAGCCAACCCTTGCACCAGAAAGCTGTGGCACTGCGCCTCTAAAGAGGAGGGATCAAGAGCTCCCAAAGCTGATGAGGGACTGGAACAGGGTAGGGCTGTGCCCAGGGGGCCAAATGCCTAAAATCCTGCCAATGAAAGCGGGAAAGAGCATCAGCAATGTTGTTATGAATGCCAGGAATATGTTGAGAGGTAAAAGTAAAATTAAAGCGGGCAGCTGCAGATAGTAAAAGACGGAGGAGGCGCATAATACAGGGAACCTTGGACGTTCTAGAGAGTAAAATGTGAACCACCGCCTCATTATCTGATCGGAAAAGGACATGGCGCCGAAACCACTGGGAACCCCAAACATGCGAGGCTACCACCACCGGGAAAAGTTCTTTATAGGCAATGGACTGATCTGCTTGTGATGGGGCCCAGGCCCCACTGAACCATTCAGTATTAAAGTAAGCGCCGAAACCCAGGGATGCATCCGAAGTGACTTCCACGTCCGTGGGGGCAGACATCCCTGGAAACAGCCAGAAGCTCACGCCATGCCAGGAAGTCAAAAACTCGTGCCACCATTGTACGTCCAGTTGGAATTCTGAATTCAAGCAGATGGGGTGATCGCGAGCGCAGAAACAGCAGAGGAGATCAATCATGCGCCGCAGAAAGGTACGCCCAGGCCAGACTACCTTGGCCGCATGGTGGAGATGGCCAATCAGAGACTCCAGCTGACGTCTTGTACACCACCGTCTGGACCGCCAAGACTGAATCAACTCCTGCAAATTGGCAAGTTTCTCAGCTGGGAGACGGGCGGACTGTTCAATAGAGTCTAATTCAATGCCCAAAACTACCAAGCGAGTAACAGGGCCAATGCATTTGCCAGGGTGAAGAGGGAGGCCAAGTGACCGGCAGACAGCTAGCGAGGTCTGTAAGTTTTGGGCACGCTGATTCGAGCCAGCAGGACCTGCCGTAAGGAAGTTGTCGAGGTAATGCATCAGGTCTGCAACGTTATACCTATTGAGAATTATCCATTCCACCATATCAGCCACTGAATTAAAAATATAAGGGGCCGAGCGAAGACCGAAGGGGAGGGCTAAGTCAACAAAGAACTGGCCACGCCACTTCATCCCCAGGAGATACCGATCATCCGGGTGCACTGCAATGTTGCGGTAGGCAGCCTCAACATCAAACTTTGCCATTAAAGCCCCAGGCCCATGTTTTAAGACCATGCAGATAATCTGGTCGAGTTTAATGTAATGCATGGAAAACTCGTCAGGATCGATACTGTCGTTTACACTAGACCCCTGGGGGGATGATAACTCGACAATAAGGCACCACTTAGCAGGTTGACCTTTTTTGGGGATAACCCCAAAACTGCTAACATGTAGGTTAGGCAAGGGGGTCGAAGCGAAAGGGCCTGCGACCCGAGATCGAGCCACCTCGTTGGCCAGATATTCGTCAATGATATGAGGGTTCTGGAAGGCTGAAGGTTTATTCCTCTTGGCCACTCTGAGTCTGCGAGCAGGTTGGAAGCCCAGATGAAAACCGTGCTCAAGGCCTTCAAGAACATAATTCACTGCTTGCCGATCCGGGTGCTCAGCCAAGTCCAGAGTAAACTGCGGGACATTTAGCGGGGAAACCACAGACACGGGGTGAAAGGTGGGACACCCTGAGAACAGTAAGATCATAAGGACACAACGCTTGACAGTGGACGACAAACACCCAAGTTTAATATGAAAACACAAGCTAAGGCCTAAACGAAGGCTGGATACTCTACCAAACTACGCCTAGTGCTAATGCTGGGGACAAACATCGGAATCGAGACCTAGTTCAACAGCAGAGACTGGGTAAACTCTAATGGTGACGAAATATTACAATGTAAACAACCACGAGAAAAAGGAAAAAAAAAAAACCAGCAAAAAAAAAAAGGGAGGAGGGGGGGGGGCGCAGATATGCCGCGCTTCGAATCAACAACGAAATTAGACGATACATCAAAATATCTAAATAACAACTATTCAATAGTCACGTGAAAACTTAACTAGCGAGCGTAAAAAACAACGAGAAGGCAACGTCACCAAAAAAGTCTCGGAAGCCAGGAAGGGCAAGTCAACTGCGGCGAGCCTTAGCTTGAGACCCCGACCCAGAAGCGCTTGGGGAACGACTGCGACGTTTCGTACGGTACCCGCCGTCTTTGGAAGACTGGTTGATGCATGACGAGGCCCGATGAGCGCCTGAACAAACGCTGCACCGATGTGCATAACGGCAAAACGAGAATGGGGCAGTGCAACGCCCCTTGTTCCATGACTTGCAGAGGATGGTTGACGACGATGAACCAGGGGGCTGGGGCGACTCATTTGAGGAGCACAGCGAAGAACCACGAACCGACGAGCCAGCTGCATGGAAATTGAACAGCTGAACATTCATGGCTGACCAATCTGTGAGACGAGTAGCGGCGGCGTGCTCGCGGAACGCTTGGTCGTAAGCAAGCCAAACTCTTCCAGAAAAATGGCGATAAGTCTGCAGAATCAACAGCTGGTACTGCATTAAATCTTTCCAGCGATGGGGGAAACTGGAGACCAGAATCAACGAGAAAATGGCGAAGGCCTCCATCCAGGAGGCGATATCTTCGATACGACCACGCTGCTTCTTGGGCTGAGAAGTCAACATGAGACGGCCGTCCAATGACAACTGCGGTTCCGGATCCTTCTGCACCAGATTAACCGCCAACAGTTCGCTCAAATTGACGTACTTTCCGGCCACGATTTGAGAAACAAGCTTGGCCGGCACAGGCGAAAACCCAGGGCCAACGACGAACGGTTGATCCACAACAGGCAAAGCATGCACAGCAGGACGATCGGCGACATCGCGATTCGCACCGGTCAGCAAATTGTACGCGCTCGCCGAGCTGAAAGCGGACATTGACGGATTGGCAAACGTCGAAATAAAGGAAGGCACAACAGGAGACATAGACTGAATAGGCCTACCTGAATGCGAAGGCTCGGCAACTCCAGCACCAGCGGTCAAAAAGGCGTGCGTTCAGCTGGACAGCAGAGGAGGAACGCCCCCTGAACAAGCACTCGTCACGGTCGAGGGAACCGATGGGCTAGAAACACTTGGAATCAGTGGTGTAGAGGCCAGCGACGAGGGAGGATCACGTTCAGCAGCCAAAGCAGCCCAAACTGTTTGGGTGATCAGCGAAACAATCGCTGGAGAAATTCCAGCTTCTCCACTAGCATCCACGGCAGGCAAGCCTTCGAGCGAGCCACCAGACCGCGAAGTCGCAGGAACATTCACAGCATCATCATCGCCTGTTAAAGGCGTAGACATAACAGGAGCCGTTTGCCGGCTGTTATTCGTTGCACGTGAGCCCATCACAGAAAGGTAGGCAAAACTCCCAAGGCAAGTAAAGCGAGCGAAGGAATGAGCGAATAAACTCAGCGAACTATCCCGTAGCGAAAGCAAACGCAGAATGACTTGACATCCGAAGCCGAACTGTAAACCACGCTTGGACCCCTGCATAAAGCCCCAGGCCACCCCGCACCAAAGCCCAGGGAGCGACCGCTGGCCAGCATTGTTTCGCGTTTAACTTGGCCTAAATTACATTTAGCCACATTAAATATACTACATAAATCATCATCATCATTTATTCATTTGCCTTATTAAAATAAAAAGAGGAGGAGTAATTTAAATATACTACATATCACAGATTTGCCTTCATTCTACATGTAGGTGCTGTTGGTCTCTTGCTTCTTTGAAAAGGCCATTCTGGCTCCAGTGATTGATGGACAGTTATTTTTTTCTCTCTGTTGAGATTGTGCTAAGTTGATGGTTATTTTTTAATGACACCATTCTGAAGTTGATCAAGAATTGGTGGGGTAAACGAGTTCAAATTAGCCAATGGTAGGTCAGGAAAGGGTGCAATTCTTGCACCTTGATTCGCAACCATTTTTTCTACTGGTCTGTCTACATTAACCCATTGACTCCTGAAACTTTTTGCCAAAAATGCATTTTTTGGACATTTTGGTGGTATTGAGGCTGGATCTCGGTCAAATTAGCTTTAATCTGGTCGAAAATGCATTTGTAGCACAACAGCTAGCCCTTCTTGCCACTAAAATCACGTTTTACGTACTTTGGGCTCATGCATGCGCAGAAATCAAAATTCTGAGATAGTTATTGGACGAGAAGGTGGTCTACGTCTTTAGGCTTTTCGATTGTTGATTTTTTTTCCTTTCCTTTTTCTCTTTTTCTTTTCTTTTCGCTGCAGGGATTGACCTTTTACTGGGCTTTCTTGCGGTTACAAAACTTCTAAGAAAGAGTCATCAAGGCGGCCAATTTTTACCATGGAACAGCTAGTTGTAGTGGCAGGAAATTTTGCTCCAAGTTTTTCACTCATCTTTTTGAGCATTTTTGTGCATATCTCAGGCTCCATTAGGTTGATCACTCTGATCTAGGCATCATTGGAAAGATCTTTTCCTCCTGCAGAAGTTGAGTATAGATGATGCCAATTTTGGTCAAAAATGATGACGTCAGAAGAGCAAGAAAGGCCAAGGCTAGTTACGGGCAGCATAGGCGTCAATGGGTTAAAAACAGTTTGGGATTTTTCCTGTGAAACAGCTGATAGCCAAGGTAAGACTCAAGTGGTGCCTATCACAGTGTTGATAACTGAAGATGCCTCTTGATGAGTTAGCAAGTATGAGAAAGGGGGTGGCTTGAGACTTTTGGCAAGTTCACTGCACAGAGTTAGAACAGTACTATCTCTGGTTTCCAGCCCATCTTTTTAATCCATTTAGACCTTGCATTATACAATTTGCAGCTTTCTGGATTCCTTTTCCTTTTACCAACTTGATCAGTGGCAGCTTGAGCATAGCTACACTTCATCACAGGTTCAGGCTCTATTTGATCCCCCAGCAGAACACTCCAAGCTTGAGGCAAACTAGTGCAAGCCTTATCTGCAGGGATTTCTCCTAAATTTTCTCCTAAATTTAGAAGGCTCCAGTGAGTTAACAGGTACAACAGGCAAACATGGGACGATAATGGCCTCCAGCTCTACCAGAAATAAGAAATAACTTACATTTAGTACTTGCAACACAACATGTTAATGTTTACACCTTTTGATGAACGGGTCAAAACTGCACCATGTGCGATCAGACAACTCAACTTTAATGTCAAGTATGGGCATTACTAAATGGTCCAAAAACTCTGTCGTAATCAAGCTAACAATAGCACTCATAACATCTTCAACTTTTACAAAAAAATAGGTACACAATGCATGCATGTGTCTACTGTGATACTGACTACATGTGTAGGGGAAGGGATGGGAAGAACTCATCAAAAAAACTCCAGTTCAGGAAGCTGAAGTACCCCCACTATATGCGAAGGGAACTAGGCAGCAAGGGGTCTGTTGAGTTAAAAAGAAATTACAGAGTGAAGAAACGATAGGGAAATATATGGTACGAACATGTATTTTGTTGTGCTATACCAATCATTACATAGTGGAACAAAACAAGCAAAATGTTTTATGAGTAGCTATGCTTCTCAATCTGAATGACAGGGGAGTGGAATTTTGAAGAGCTAATTTTATTCTTTTTCTACCGGTTCTTTTTTTCATGGACTTCAAAATTTTCCTTTCAATAATCCTAGAAGGTTCCCTGTCCCTGGATTTAATGTTCTGCAATCAATATTTACATCTGCTCAATGTAAATATTTCACAAGTTGAGCACGATTTTCCACAAATCGAAACAGTACACAAGAAACTGATAGTATAGATGCGATACGAATCTACGAGAAAATTGAACATAAAATAAAATGAACGAATACAAACATAGAAATAAAATGAAAAAAAGAAAAAAAGTTGTCGAGTCCACTGAAAGTGTGAAGGAACCAGCATTAAAAGTAAAGGCGAGAGTAAAAACAAAATTCCCAATCAAAGCCCCGAAACCCTGCCGCGACAAGGCACAAAAGGCGCCCCGAACTGGGCCCTTAAACAACAGCATTGTAATAAATTCCCAGAAGGGGGCCCCCAGATTACCCAGCGCTAACAAAGCAAACAAGGTCCGAGATTAGGACCTTTGATTACTGCCAAGATTACGAATTAACTCTTTGTTAATTGTAGTTTATTCTTTTTTTCGAGTGAAATGCTTGACGTTTATTCAAGCCGAAAGGTGCCAGAGAAAACAACTGTGCACTCCAATATGCCTCTTTAGTAATTAAAAGTTTTTCGATGTTACTTGTGGGATTGAATTGTTTACAGTCATCTGTACTTGATCAATACATTGAAACCAGAAGTCGCTTAAATCATGTTGTGTTTTGTTGAAATGTACTGCTACTTTACAGGTCTTTTTCTTAGTGATCATAGCAGACTTGTGGTTGCAAAATCTAACTCTACAGTCGGTTGTTGTAGAACCAATGTATTGCAGGCAACATTTCTTGCACGAAGCCAAATAAATAATGTTCTTAGAATCACAAGAAAGTCTTGATTGTATCTTATAACTCTTGCCTGTTTGAAAACTTTGAAAGGTGTTTGATTCAAGCAAGAAGTTGCGACAGAAGTCGAATCTTGTTCTTTCGCATTTAAAACAACCCTCAACCTCAACCGCCTCTTCGCGTTTGGTGTTGGGGCCATAACGGGATGGCGCCAACAGTTCTTTAAGGTTATTAGATCTGCGAAAAGATGGTATAGAATTTGGAGGAAAAAGCTCTTTTAATTTAGGGTTGGACTCCAAAATAGCTAGATGTTTTCTAATGATGCGACCTAAATCAAGTAAATTTGTATTAAATGTGGTCAAAGGGGAATAACTTCCTCTTAGATCTGGCCCATAGATCACTTCTAGGTATGGTTGAGGCCTTACGAAATTGATCATCCACTAATTTGGGAAGGTAACCCTGATTGACTAGATAACCCTTGTAATCAGTTGTTCTCTCGGCAAGAAAAACTTGTTCAGAGCAATTTCTTTGTAATCTTGTTGCTACGCCATAAGGGATAGCCTTAAAAACGTGTTTGGGATGAGCACTTGATGGTGGGAGGTACAAATGGCTGTCAGTTGGCTTTCAATAAATGTCCGTCCGAATAAAACCCTCTATAAGATGTAAAGTTAAATCTAGCACATGGAGCTCGCGTTCAGAACAAACTAATTCAAATTTTATAGTAGGGTATAAAGAATTTATAGATTCAGTAAACTCATGCAGTGCTGGAAGACCTTGTTGCTAGAGGTCAAAAACATTGTCATGGCATCGCCACCAGAAAGCCAGCTTTATGGGGCCAGAAAATTTAGCCTGATAATCTATTTCACCAATGGCAAGTGTTATCTCGCTATGCGAATTTCTTTGTTTTCGATCAATCATGTGTGCTAGGTGTTTTCCCGCCTTTCCAGTAAATTAATATGCATTAGCGTCGATGTAGTTTTCTTTTCGTCTCGTTCATCGTCAGTAGTAGTTTACCCTTTCGCCGTTGTGGTTCTCGTCGTTTAAGCCTCTGTGTCAGTGGCGTCTTCACGTTCATTTAATCTGTTACGCATTGGAGTTTCACCGATAAGGTTCGTATTAGTTCTCCTGCTGTCTGTAATTCATTTTCGGGCATATTCTTAGTATTTTGTGTTGTTTGTTTTGCTAGAACTGTCACGCTGGGACGGGACCAGTTATTCCCGTACGGCAAGTTTCTTATGGTGAACGTCTATAAATAAAGGTGTAGTGTTCGCTGGTGTATTTAGCGGCTACATTGGTTCTTATCGTCCCTTCCAACTGTGTTCGTTGAAGACAACGTTGGCAATGGCTACCGGTGACGAGATGCGAGCTACACGTGTTACGATATTTAACACTTTGCTGGACGAAGAAGGCGTTCGTCCAGAAGAAATCAAGCGACTACGGAGATCTGTTTCTGCGTTTAAGGGACATTTGACGAGAGCGTACAAGGAAATAAGATTCTTGTGTTCTAATTCAGGATCACTCGACGAGATTGTGTCAAGGAAAAGTGCCTTGGATGATTTGTTTGCAAGATATGCGGCGGCGGTTCAAAGTTTACTTCAGAATGTGGTAGACATAGAGGAACAGGAAACGATCGCGCGTTGTCGTCGCCGCGAAGCTGAAGAAAAGGCCCTATTCGATGAAGAGTTTACGAAATGGTTTAATTCGGCGAGGCAGTTCGTTTCTGCCGAATTGATGCGTTTCCACCCCAGGTGTAATTTCGCCCGAGTTTCCATGCGAGGTTCCACGTGAGACCCCATTGTAAGCTTCTCACAGGACTCCACCCGGGTTTCCAAGCGAGTTTCCACACGAGACCCCACTGTAAGTTTCTCGCAAGACTCCACCTGAGCTTCCACGCGAGGTTCTACACGACACCTCACTGTACGTTCCTCGCAGGACTTTACCTGAGTTTCAAAGCGAAACTCCGCCCGTGACCACATGCGATGTTATACAGGATACACCACGCGAGCATTTATCCCAGAGAGGAGCTGGTTTTCGGCGAATGGTTATCCCCTTAATGGTTCGCGTAGATCGAGTTCGGGCAAATCGTCGAAGGCGTGGCTTGCGGCTGCCCAGTTAAAAGTGAAGAAACTCGAAGAAGAGCAAAGGTTAAAGGCGATGGAGTATGATCTTGAAAAGCAAAGGCTGCAGCTTGAGATGGAAAGACAGCTCCTGGATGCATGCGTGGAGGTCGAACAAGCCCGCATCGAGTTGTCTGATGGAAGTGGTGGTAGTGGCGATATCAGTAATAGATCTTCAGACCTGCCCTCGCTACCTAAGCAGACACTACACGAGACCGTTCGCAGATTTCTTGCCTCGTGCGACGAAGATCGGCCCGGACCAGCTCTGACCTCGCCTCTCCAGCCTAGGAAAATTCTTCCAAGCAGTGACATGCCCGATCAAGCTGCTTCTTCTGCGCCCGAATGTATGTTATCCAACTGGAGAATCAGATGCTATCCACATTTACGGGAGTAAACGCTGGAAGCAAGCACAGTACCTCGCGGACATCTTCTGGAAACGTTGGTCGCGGGAATATTTGCCGATGCTTCAAGTCACACAGAAATGGCTCCGCCCACGACCCAACCTATCTGTTGGGGACCTTGTCCTTGTTATTGGCGAAAGTTCTCCTCGTGGTCGCTGGCCAAAGGGGGTTGTGCAAGAAGTATTTCCGGATCGCAATAGAAACGTTTGACAAGTTACGGTTAGAATGGCGACTTCAGTTTTAGGGCGTGATGTTCGCAAGTTATGCCTTTTGGAAGGCGCTTCAGATTTGAAGGCGCAAGGAGAATCTTGACTGAACTTTGCTAAGAACGCTCCAACTAGTCTATAATGACTTAGTACAGTTTAAGTTACGTTCTTATTTGACTGTCTATTTGTTTGAAAGGCTAACTCTACGGTGTGCGCCTTTCGGGGCCGGCATGTTATCTCGCTATGCGAATTTCTTTGTTTTCGATCAATCGTGCGTGCTAGGTGTTTTCCCGCCTTTCCAGTAAATTAATATGCATTAGCGTCGATGTAGTTTTCTTTTCGTCTCGTTCATCGTCAGTAGTAGTTTACCCTTTTCGCCGTTGTGGTTCTCGTCGTTTAAGCATCTGTGTCAGTGGCGTCTTCACGTTCATTTAATCTGTTACGCATTGGAGTTTCACCGATAAGGTTCGTATTAGTTCTCCCGCTGTCTGTAATTCATTTTCAGGCATATTCTTAGTATTTTGTGTTGTTTGTTTTGCTAGAACTGTCACGCTGGGACGGGACCAGTTATTCCTGTACGGCAAGTTTCTTATGGTGAACGTCTATAAATAAAGGTGTAGTGTTCGCTGGTGTATTTAGCGGCTACAGCAAGATCCGTGTAACTACAAGCGTTCTTTGGGCCCATTGCTGTGCCATGAATTTGTAGGAAAAAAGTTTCTTTCAAAGCGGAATGATTGCTCTTCAAACAAATTTCTACTGCTTCTAAAATGCAATTTGTAGATGGAAGCTTGTAGATGGTAGCTTGTAGATGGAAGCTGATTTTCTTTCATCTTTGATGAAAGATGGCAATTCACGAACCAGTGGTTGCAAATAAAATTCAGTGAAAGCTGAGAGATTTTCTATTGCCATACCACAACAAGATGTGATGAGCCTAAGTGGGATCCCTACTTCATGGGTTTTGATGTTTCTGAAGGCAACCTCTGGTTTGGCCTCTTTGTTAACTATTCAATGAGCTACTTGGTTTGAAATGTCACCTTTTCTGACCCATTTGTCGCACCAGCTCTCGACTACAGCCAAATGCCTAATAGTAGGAACCTCTTGTAAGGGTTTATAATGCAAATGGTTTTGAAGCTATATATAAATGAAAAAATAAAACAAAGAAATGTGAACAGTTTCTCAGAGGCCATAAAGTTCAGTAAACAAAGTCCTTGAGTCTCTGACAGTTCAACTACAGTGACAAGGCCATTGAATCTCTTTGGTAGTTTCATTACTCTAGTACGGGTGCACTTTGTGGGCATTGCAGGCACAGGATCAGGAGGGATATCAGACACAGGATCAGAGGAAGTACAAATTGCTGGATCAGTTAGGTTTGGACTGTTTCCATTTGGATCAGGAACAGCATTAACAGACTGTTCTTTGGCAACTTCTGAGGGCACTTTCTGGGCAGTATCGGATGCCAACTGTAGGTGCTACTCTAACCTCTTGTCCAGCTTCCAGTTGTGGTAGTGGGTGTGCTGACAAATTGTAATAGTTGTTTTCTTTCTGCATTTTGAATTCAATCTTTTCACAACTTCAACAACTTGAGGGAAGAGCAGGGTTGAGGCTGTTGGCATTTAAGAATCTTTGTTCTTTGAAACATGAGTCTTTGTGCTGGACTTGATCCAATGGTTTCAACAGGCATGTTTCTGTGTTCTAACAGGGCAAGCCATGGATCTCTGATATCCCAGAGGGCTTTCTTAAACAAGTTCTTGGTGACCTTGACTGCAGACTCTGCCTCGCCATTGGCCTTGTGATGATGTAGAGAAGATGTAACATGCTTGAATTCCCACACTTTTGTGAATCGTCTGAACTCATGACTTACTAGTTGCGGTCCATCGTCAGATACGAGAATGTCTGGGATTCCATGTCTGCTGAACTGTTCCCTTAAGAACTGTATGATGGTTGGAGAGGTCGTGTCAGCTACTTTTTGGACTTCTACAAAGTCTGAATAGTAATCTACTAATACGACATACTCTTTCCTATAAAGGGTTAACATGTCAACGGCTACATGAGTGATTGGGGATAAGTTAAACCAAAGGCTTCCAGACATCGATCCATGGACCTACAGCAACTGAAGAACTTTTAAAAAGACATTAAAGTATCAAAATATTAATATGAAAAAGTATCAAAATAAGCGACCGACAAAAACATGCAACAGAATATAAAAAACGGGAAAAACTGTCAAACAAACAAGACTGGTGAACAGCGAGAAACTGGATGGTAATAACAATAATGCTGGCTAATATCCCAAAGTGGCTTTAAGGCACCAGCAATAAGCATGGCATGAAAGAATATGTGTAACTTACATGTACCATAAAGCTAAGTAGAATACCGGTAGGTGGTACCATCCAATTGTACTTGCCTGCCCACTTAACACTGAATGCATCAATGACTTCAGCCAAGGGACACTAAAACTCTTAATACCTGAGAAACTGGGCTGAATCTGGAGATGCGGACCTATCAATAATAGGGAGCTTATGAATTGATGACTTCTTTTGCGACAACGACTTTTAGTGACGTCATGTCCTGGGTCGGCGTCGCACACAATCTGGCACCAAAATTTGATTACGATACCAGGACGACGACTGCCGCAAAGTAATTTCCTCGTAACGTGTTTGTGCCTTTGTTGGAAGAATATTATAGATATATCCCTCAAAGAAACTGCAAGAGGAACTACGAGAGAAATGCCAAACTTAAGAGAGACAAGAAACTGCCATTGCGTATGCATACAGAAAAGGATTTATCAACGACAGAGAGTTTGTTTTGTTGTATGATGTGAACAGGTCAAAAAACCCCGATTTTCCGTATTGGAACTATGAAAGATTTGAATTACATCAGTTGACAAATGCTGAATGCAACGCCGAATTTCGCTTCTATAAAAATGACATATACAAACTTGCGGATGCCCTTCAGTTGTCAGACGAGTTCGTGACATACAACGGTTTGATTGTCAAATCTGTTCCTGTGTTGTGTATCTACCTAAAAAGATTTTCATATCCTTACCGGTATAGTGATATGGTTTTTCACTTTGCAAGACCAGTCCCAGAGATCTGCATCATGACAAATCACACAATTGAGTGGATTTACAATCGATGGAATCACCTGCTGACTACCTACCATCATAACCTGCTTTCGCCAGCAAACCTCATGTTATATGCTGATGCTGTACATCAGTCAGGCGCAGCTTTAGACAGTTGTTGGGGTTTCATTGATGGAACTGTTCGGTCAGTGTGCAGGCCAGGTGTCAATCAAAGAGTTCTCTACAATGGACACAAGAGGGTGCATTCCATAAAATTTCAATCTGTTGCATTGCCTAGTGGACTTGTTGGTCATTTGTATGGCCCTGTAGAAGAGAGGCGCCATGATAGCAGCAGGTCCGGTCTTTTACAAGAGCTGCAAAGATTCTCTAATTCCCCTATAACTGGAACACACATGTGTGTATATGGCGACCCCGCATATCCCCTGCGTGCACACTTGCAAAGACCTTTTAGGGATGCAGCTCTAACCCAAGATAAAAAAACTACAATACAGCCATGAATGGTACATGCACTGCTGTTGAATGGGTTTTTGGAGACATAGTTAATTACTTTAAATTTCTGATTTCAAAAATAACCTCAAAAGTGGTTTAAGTGCAGTGGGGAAAATGTACATAGATTGTGCCTTGATTCTTAAGGCTCGTACTATTCTGTACCAGTCTATTAGCTCAGAGTACTTTGGTATCAATCCACCACCACTAGATTTTTTTTTTATTTTTTTTTTGCTCCAATTTTTTTTATTTTTTTTTTATTTTTATTTTTTGACATTGACAATTACAGTTACTGTACAAAACATTTTTGTTAAACGCACTAACACTAAACAAATAAACAAATAACTAAATAAATAAATGCATGAATCAATAAATAAATATTTAAATAAATAGATAAGAAATACAGTAATAGTTAAACACTACAATAAATACACTAAAAACAAAAAGAGAAAAGTAAAGAAAATAAATGAAGAGATACTAGTACAAGACACATGCTGAAAAAAGAAAACTTTAAATTGATACTTAGTTAAAGAGGCAATATTTTTCCCCATTTTTCATAGTGCTTATGGAGCCGGTCATTTCTTTTGGCTATTTTTCTTTCTATGTGACAAACCAGTTTGATCTTTTCAAAAAAAACTCTTAATGTTGGTTTAATTTTGTTCAATTTACATTTATAAATGAAATATTTAGCAATCAGTATTAAGTGATTCAAAATAGCAAAGTCTTCATTGTCATTAAATACGCCAAACAGAATATTAATTAGTGTTAACATTTCTATGGATATGTTCTGTTTACTAATCCAGGTTGAGAATGCAAGCCAAAAGTTTTTTGTTATAGTACAATGAAAGAGTAAATGTTCGAGGGATTCGTCTTCTTTCTGACAAAACGTGCACAAAGGCGATTCAATAATTTTAAAGCGGAACAACTTATCATTGGTGTATACGATATCGTTCAATATTTTATATTGGAACTCTCTGATTTTTGTTTCTACTGTGACAGTAAACGGTAAACAATAGATTTTTTTCCAATCAACCATAAGTTGGGGATATTTGTTTTTTAACTTGTTTTGAGCAGAAGGAGGCGTTTGCTTTTTAATTTTAAATTTGTTAGACAGTAGTTTTGATGTTACTTTGGATAAATCGATTTCGGTTTCATCCAATTCAATATATACTTTGTCTCCTAGGAATGGTGAATAGAAATGTTGACTTGTTTGTGACTGTTTTATAATAAGTCTCCATTGAATAGGAATAGCATCCACAACACCTATTAGCTTAAAATATTGGGTTGGGGATAAATTTGCTGTCAATACCTTCGAACTTTGAAGAAATTTTGCGGTGTTAGAAAGCAAGTCCCCAATTTTAACAATTCCCTGATAAAACAGATGTTTTTCAAAAAGCGATTGTTTGTCAACAACAATATTTTATTATTCCAAATGATTTGGTCGATAACATCCTCATAGGAAACCACATTTTGATTCTTTATTTCCGACCATGCATCGAGGCATTCTTTATAGAAAGCTGGAATATAAGCTGGGAGTTTACGGGTGTCGAAGTCACAAAAAAGAATGAATTTTCCTCCAACATTACAAAGAAATTAATCTAAAATAGTTTTCCAGGAGCTGTTACCATCTGCGAAATATTTCTTTAAAGCCATGACTCTTTGTGCTGAGATCATGGACTTTATGTCAAGCATTTTAAGTCCCCCATTTTCAATGTTGTTGATAAGTGCAGATCTTTTGATTTTATCATTACCTTTCCAAATAAAGCCGTAAATCAATTTATTTATCTCCTTAATTAGATCATTTGATACCGATATTAATGCTGCTTTACTCAGAAACTTTGGTATGATAAAAGTCTTTACTATTTGAACTTTTTCAAGTAGAGTGAGGCCTCTCCACTTCCACATATTGAGGGTCCTTTGAATGGACTTGAAAATTGATTCAAAGTTAGCTTTGTTCCGTGACGGTTTATGGTAATCAAAAAACGTACCTAATATCTTAATTGACATTCGCACGTTGTGAATTAAGTCGCGTTGCGCGAGTTTAAAAGAACCAATTGCGAAGATTTCAGTTTTGTCGTTGTTGATCCGAAGGCCAGAGTATTTATAGAAGTTCCAGCAATCTACATAGTTGTAAATACGAATTTATATCATTTAAAAAACAGGTCATGTCATCGGCAAATAATGTTAATTTAATTTCCTCGTTTTTGACCATGACTCCATGAATGTTATCGTCTCGTCTGATTTGGGTTGCTAGTATTTCAATAGCTAGAATAAACAATAAAGGCGATAACGGGTCACCTTGCCGCACACCACGCCGCACTTGAAAGAGATCAGTGGTAAATCCATTGTTCAAAACGCAGCTCGATATGTTTGTATAGAAGGTCTTAATCCATTGTAAAAAATATGTCCCAAAGTTAAGTTTCTCCAGCACCTTTAACAGATACGTGTGATCTAGAGAATCAAAAGCTTTTTCAAAGTCTATTGCTACAAGTATACCAGACTTGTTTGTTATTTGCGCCAATTCAAGGAGATCGTCAATCGTTCTAACTGCGTCAAAAACTCATCTGCCTTTGACAAATCCATTTTGATTGTGATGAATAAGTTCCGGGAGAATTGTTTCTAATCTTCTAGCAATCGCCTTAGATGCAATTTTAACGTCGACATTAATTAAAGAAATAGGTCGCCAATTTTTAATGAATCTTCTATCTTTATCTTTCTTTTCTAACAAAGTAATCATTGCCTGTTTTTGAGAGGTAGAAAGTTGGCCATGTTCGTGGGCGAAATTTAGGGAATCTTCAAGATATTTCCCTAAAAAGGGCCAGAACGCCAAATAAAACTCCACAGTTAACCCATCATTTCCCGGTGTTTTGTTTCTTTGAAACGTTTTCAATGCTGGGTAAAGTTCGGATCTAGTGAGCTTGTTATCTAAAAACTCTTTTTGGTCATTGGATAGTTTCTTAGTATTCGTTTTGTCAAGGAATTGTGTAATTGAGTTCTCACCCAAGTTATAGGAGTCTTTATCATAAAGTTTTGAATAAAAGTTATGAATCTCAGTCATTATTTGCTTTGGCTCTGTTGTTTCTTTATCATTATCTAAAGATAATTTCCTTATTGAACTCTTTTTCTTTTTGGCGTTTTCTAAGTTCAAGAAATACTTGTTACTTTTCTCCCTCTGTTCGTACCAGTTAACTCTGGATCTTATAATTATTCCCTGGGTAATATAATCATAATGGCGATCATACTCGGTCTGAATTATTTCCAAGTCATTAAGATTTTCAGGTGTTGGATCTTCGTCGCATTTTACTTGACACTCTTTAAGTCTTTCTTCTAAACTGGCCAGCACTGATCTCCGTTCTTTAGCTTTCTTTTTACTATAAACGATCGTTTCATAGCGTATTTTATACTTTAGGAAATCCCAAAGAACTCTCGGATCCCGTATTTCTCTATTTTCCTCTATCCACTCCCGACTTTTTTCGTTAATCTTATTCACATATTCTTCGTCTTCCAATAAACTTGCATTAAATTTCCAGTACGAAGGTCCGTAAGTCGTGTTTTCTATGCCATTGATACGCAGCGTAATGGCAGAGTGATCAGACCTAATGGCAGGGATAATGTCAACCTTTTCTACCTCTTCTTGAATGCTATTACTTATTAGCCAATAACCTAGGCGGCGTTGAATTGCAGGATTTTTCTGTCTCCAAGAGAAGCGTCTAACACCTGGATTTCTGATTCTCCAAATGTCTATCAAGTCAAATACGGAACACAAATTTTCTATGGTTTCCCTCCCGATCCATCTAAATCAGGATCCAAAATAACATTGAAATCACCACCAATTATTATCCGATGGTCTGCATCAGCTTCCATTTTAGCTAACTCATCATGAATTTCATCATAAAAAATACATTGCTCGTTGACCTTATTCGGAGCGTAGATATTTGGACAAGGCCCTTCAGAATAAGATAACGACCCAGTTTGTCCTGTTTACATACCTTCAATTCACAGTCAAGTCCTTCCTTGACAAGTATTAAGACACCTCTGCTGTGTTCCGAGCCGTGGCTAGAAAACAGCTCTCCCCTCCACTGGGACCTCCAAATATTCTCCACCTCGGGTGTGCTATATGTTTCTTGTAAAAAAATTATATCGGCTTTGTCTTTCATACACCAGTGAAAAAGTGCTTTCCGCTTATCAAATGACCTGATCCCTCGAACATTTAACGATAAAAATCCAAAATTTAGATTAAGTTTTGTGGACATTGTTAATTTCGTAAACGATTAGTAAAAGGCTCCTGATCATAATTAACAAATTGCCATAACTTTCAGCCAAAAACCTTAAAAAATCATTTGCATGTGGCTTGTACAAAAAATGGAAAAAACATAATCTAATTAACATTGTAAAAAATACAGAAAGACTGTTTTATAACCATAACACCCACAATAACAATAAGACATACAAATAAAACAGTAGCCAGCGATAAAAGCTGTTAATTGTGCTACTAATGAACTGAATCTTGCACGTATGATGTTAATTTCAGAATCTAAACACGAGCTCCGTTTTAGCAAATAAAACTTCAAATAATGTATGCCATTACATGTTTGCGAAAAAAAAACCTTAGTTAATATTTTTAAGCTTGGTCAAATTAATAAACTCGGATTCCCTCAATGTACAGTTTATCTGGCTCTGAACGTTTAAAGAACGCTGATTGTCCATCTTTCTTTGCTTTCTTAAACTTCGGCATCAATTCCTTTCTGCGGTTTACAATATCTTTTGGTAGGTCTGCCGATATTCCGAAACTCTTTCCTTTCAGCTTCTTTGCCCTTGACATTACCAACTCTCTGTCAGAATATCGCAGAAACCGAGCAATAATCGGTCTTGGCTTATCTTGTGAGGGGTTGAGCCTCCCGATCCGATGAATTCTTTGAAACTCAATGGTATCCGCCTCACTGATATCGAGCTCATTCTGCATAAATCCAACTAACACCTCTTTGACGTTCTCCTCTGTGATGCCAGATGCTTCTTTGATCCCGTAAAAGCGAAGGTTTTCTCGTCGTTGGTACACCTCCATGTAAAGCTTTTCATCTCTCAATGTTTCGATCTCTCCCTGAAGCTTCCTCTCCACCCTCGCTGTTTTTTCTTGAAGAGATTTTTCCCAGTGCTTTATTTTCTCCTTCATGCTTTCAATTTCGGAGTTCGCAAAGGACATTCCTTCATCCAACACCTTTAATGATAATCCCGCATCCTTGCTGAACGATTCAAAGTGTTCGACCTTCTCTTGCAGTCGATTAACCTTTCCGTCGACAACTTTCACGTAGTTTTCAAGACTGTCCAGTTTCTTTTTCATCTTATCAAGTTTCTCTAAAACTAATTCAATCTTGGGCATTACTTTTTTAACCACCTCAAGCGTCGCGACATCATCGGTTTCGCTTCCCGACTCCGACTCCATGTGGTCTGTTGATTTGACTTTCTTCTCCAGCGGGGAAAGAGAATCTTCTTCAGACGATATTGACTCACTTCTCCAAGCTGGTCCGGTTCTCTCTATATGGGTTTTTCTTTTAAACTTTTCTACCTTCTGTGCCATGTAATAAGGCCATGTACAAACTTTTACAACGAAGCTAGCAAGAACACGTCTACACTCTCGCCATCCTCGACCCAATCTCCCCCACCACCACCACTAGATGGTTATTTTATTTAATCATACAGTTAAAATTCTGCTATTTTTGTATCAATAGTGGAACTCAACTGCATAAAAGTAGAATTTTGTTTCAACTTTTCATTAAATAGTAAATAGGGATAATATATTAAATATTGAGAAAGGGGTATCCCATTACCAAAAAATGTAACCATAAACACAACTACACCCATGAAATCTAAACAAATTAGTCCAACATAACATCAGTTTCTCTTTTTCAAAAGTTCCAGCAGGGCCTGGCTTTGAGTTTGCTGTTGTTGCATGAACATCTGAAGCATTGTTAGAAATTGCTCATGCTGATTCTTCATTTGCTGAAGCATAATGGTTTGTTGGGCTGCTGCACTCTTCTCTTGTTTCATTTTAAATTCACGTTCTTGCTTTTTCAATTTACATTCTCCATCTGATGCCTCTCTCAAATATTCGAGATGTCATTTCCACTGTGTTTCCCTTTCTTTTTTGGCAGATGAGACCCTGCTCTTTTCTTTGTTTCCAACAGAAGTTCCATTGCCTTGTTTCTTATGTCTCCTGCTGTAGCCTTGTCCTTTGCTGCCTTATCCCAAGAATCTTCTGAGGCCTTTTCTGACTCCCTGTCCTGATCTTCCTTCTGTTCCAAGTAGTCTTCCATTAATTGATTGAGTTCTGTCTTTTCTGGAGAAATCCCAGAAGCATCTTTCTTTCTTTTTAAAATCTCGCTCTAATATTTTAAGCCTGTCTCTCACAGACTTTTGAGACACACTAAAGGATGGCCTTTGTAAATGATTAAGACCCTCGGCAATTCTATCTAGGCACTGGCCCCTTTCATGGCTCCCTGCCTTATATTTCCATAATTCGAACAACATAATTTCCCTTCCTAGCATTACATCGTGCTCTGGACTCCACTTCATCTGAGAATTTCTATAATTAATCAGTGTTACATTTACCCGATATACCAATGTCATAAAAAACATAAACTAGTCCTACCACATTTAAAAAAAACAAATCAACTCCGAAATATATCGAATTTGCTCTAATTTAACACAGTGAATGTAAACATTTTCTTGTCCACAAGCATGTATAAACAAATAATTGCATTTGCTGGGAAGAACCCTCTCTTTGGCCTACAAAATTTGTAAAGTAATACTGTAGTATGGTTTTTCTGTTTACTGGTAAAACAGAATATTCACTGTATTGAGCGAAATACATTCATACATACATACATACATACATACATACTTTATTCGTCCCAAATGGGCTTTTCAGAATTACAACACTCGGGCTATTTACCGCTATTTAGGCTCCAATAGAAAGCTGAAAATTCCACTGTAACTTCCAATCCGCTCATGCGGCAATTACACTTGATATACCAGGAAACCTCAATAAACAAAGTAACCATAAACCCATAGTTATCATCACCTTATAGTTGTTGCAGTAGCCAAATGTGAAGTCTCGTCTACCATTTCTAGCCAGCTGTCTAGCGTCTCTAAC
>JAHPZR010005205.1:25000-32500 GCA_019787425.1 Platygyra sinensis
CCAATGCTTGGGACTGCAAGCTGGACGAGAATGTCGCGGGAACGCCCCCAGCCACGCTTGAACTTGCTTCAAACTTGTCGGAGTTTGATCGGCTGCGACTGCCTGTTTAACGGCCACGACCACCAAGGCCAGAAAGGCAGGGGACTGCACATCCAGTTGCCTGCTAGCTTGAGGCAACAGACTATTAGAATGGTTGCAGGAAGGGCAAAGGACTTCGGCGTTGGCTCTCGTCAAAGGAGGCAACTCGTCAGAATGACTTGGCAGAGAAGTGGCGTCCAAACCGGCTGCAAGGTTATTGTTGGTGCTGTGTAGGAACATCTTGGACGTAAAGAGCAACTAAATGGTGGGAAGGCAAACGGCAAAGGAAAAAGCAACTAGCCTGAATTCACAACGATTCGCAATAAGGTATTATTGATCAGCTATGATCAGCAAGCAATGCAACAATGCGGTACAACACTACCTACAAACCCCCAAAGAGGCCCTGCAACTCCCCAAAGGGCCACCCCGCATGTCACAAACTGCAATAGGTGACGCCCGCAGGCCATTTTGCTTGAGTGCCTAAATTACATTTAGCCACATATAAAATTTTTAGTGCCTACAATAAAAGTTAGAGGACGGGTCTTATCCCTTGAATAAGAATCCTATAATACAATGAAAAAGTGTATTCACACATAGTAGTAAGTGTTAAAACTTTAATTCAATAACATAAACAGCAACACTGCCATTGGTAATTTTGACAAAATTAAAAACCACAAAGTACATGTAAGGTTTTCAATGGCAGCCATTCTCCCTGCAACATACAGTGTATCCTGTATTCTGATAAATATCATAAATACATTGAATTATCCATAAACAGTTTCTTTTTTAAACTTTTCAACATGTATAATTTATAATGAAAAGATAAACATTAGAATTTGGTATCTTTGTAAATATTCTATAACTAAAGGCTATTGTGCCCACAATAAAATTAGTGTATGGGTCTTGTCGGCTTGAGTAATGATTCTATAATAAAATGAAAAAGTGGATTTACATTTAGTATTAGTATATACACACTCAGTGATCTTGGTGTTTTAAGCAATCTGATTGGTTCGCTATCTCTGGCTAATGAGCATTATTCACCCGCTACCGAGTGAATAATGCGTAAGCCAAACAAAAATAAAGCATACTTTTGAATAAAGCATACTTTTGATTCACACTGATTTGAACGGTGTCTAAGGACCATTATTCTAGACTGTCACGAGGTTTTTTCGAATATTAACTATAGATTTTCCATGTTCAAAGATTCTGTAAATGGTTTCGCGAATTCGCGCATGCTTTGTACCGCTTGCACGTTTTCCACGCATGAATTGAGAGGTCAATTAGATCGATTTTTAATGGTTTCCTTCTGAAAATGTTGTTGAGATCACTTCCTGTGTATATACTAAAACAATTATTCTTCTCAATCTCGGTGAATAGTGGCAGAATATTTACCTCGCCGCCTCGCGGCTCGGTAAACATTCTGCCGCTATTCACCTCGATTTCAAAGAATAATTGTTACGTAGTAGTAGTGTTAAATTTAACTATTGCGAACGTTACCTAGTCAACAACACTGTCACTTTTAACAAAAATTAAGAACCACAAAGTATGTTTCTCATTGGCAGCCAGACTATCTGCAACATACAGTGTATACTGCATTATATAAATATCATCAACACTGATTTATTTTTCAGAATATCTACTTATCACCCAATAATTACTATAAAGCCAAATGAGTGCAACTTAGTATTAGTATTGCACTGTATTAGTCTTCAATTTCTTCCTCAGTAGACCACTCATCTATGACTGATCTCTTTTGTTCTCCTTGTTCCTCCTCGTTTTGTTCTTTTTCACTGCTAGTCAGTAAATGTACTTGTTCTTTGTTCTTTTTTGCTTTTCTCTTTAGTTCCTTCTGTGCATTCCTCTTGTTTTTCCTTTTGCACTGTTGCTCGGCAACACTACCACCAAATCCCTTCCTGCACTGCTCCACTAAAACGTCATACGTGTTGAAAACCTATTTGATCTCTTTTGAGACATTCTCAACTTGGACCAGTAATTTCTTGTAAAATTTGTTTTGCTCCTGGATTCCTTTAAAAGATTTTATTAAAGTAGTTAAAAGATAAGGATATGGCCTATACTATTGTTGTGATCATTGAGAGGTCTAACAGCACTCATACCATTATTCTCAATGTACTCTAATAGCTGTAATTTATTGGTTTTTGTGTTCCCAATTAGTAGAAGGTTCTACCCCAGGCTAGATACCACCGACACGTTAATAAATTCTTTGATTTATAAATGGTTTTCACTCACGTGACAAGGCGGCCATGTTTCTGTATAAAACAGTACAAAATGTTTGTGCAGAATCTGCACAAATAGAGATAAGTTCCCAACGGAGGGAAAATCTATTGTTCACCAACATGGCCGCAATGACGTCACATGAAAACGATCTATTTATTGAGCTCTTGTTTGATGCATACATTAAATTATTACTTTACCAAACAGTCTTGGCCGTTTCTGATTAAATATTTACTAAATATGAGCTTAAATAGAGGAAATTCCTTGTCTGATTGTGGTCCCTTTTAAAGTCTTTTCAATTTCTTGTTCACAATTCGCCTCATTTATTTGCCACTGCCAGTGCATCTTGGCATCTTTCAATAAGCTTGCACAGTTGTGCATATTGACTTTTTCCTGGTTGAACCCCATTTTCTTCTAAGGCCGCAATGTCTGGATACCGTGACCTGGCGATTTTCAGGATACCGTATGGGCTTTGGTTCTGGTAATAGGGTACCTAACTGTCGATCGTGGGACTTTTTGCTGTTCCCAAAAAGAGATTGGTGTGCTTGGATCGTTCTTTCCTGCACCAGAGTTCACAATCGCTCTCAATGATCATGAACTGGTTTAGCAATTAAAGAGTATAAGTGAGCATTGCGATTTCGATTTTATTTGTGGGCTAATGATAGTATAATAATATTAATAATGGTCTATGTTAGTTGGTTGGTGATTGATTGATTGATTGATTGATTGATTGATTGATTGATTGACTGACTTGACAAAGGTCATTCACTTATTTGACAAAGGTCATTTTATTTACCTCTGTAGTTAAAGTAAAGAGCAGTAAGTCTCAGAAGCCTTTCCAGGCTTATCTAGGACACCCCCTTCCTAAATAATAAGAACAAAGTTCTCAGACGATGTAAAAAATTACAACAAGTTACTTTGATCTTTAATACAGATTTCATTTACTACAGAGCTAGCACTAGATTACCTAGTAATATTAAATAGAATAATGTGTGTGTCCTCTAAACTACTGTCAACTCATTTAATATTATTCATAGACAGTTGGTTTTGACAACAACAACAACATTTATACCAAAAAGAAATAAGAGAAAAAAGTAATAGATTGTTTTGAAACTTGTAAATAAGGTATTAGCTGCCTATAATAACGGCTAAGAAAATTACGCAGCTGCATGTATCTACCAATACAACCGAGAAAAAATTACGGTCATGTATATTAGTTATAAATCAAAAGTAGCCTAAGAATAGAGATACAGATAAATATAGTGACATGTAATGTTAAAGCTATTTACAATGTATTTATCGACTAAATTTTGGGAAGAAAAAGAAATTAAAAATGAATGTATGTCAATATGACTGTATGATTTCCTTTTTTAAGGTTTTCTTGAAAGCTAATCTGTGGAGAGATTTTGTTTCTTCACTTAATGAGTTCCAAAATTTTGCACCTTGAAATTTAATACTGATTTTACCATAATCTGTCCTTATTGGAGGAAGAGCAAAAGAAGGCCAGGAAGCAAGTCTTGTGTTGTACTTGTGTCATTTATTGACAGCTGTGAAATAATTGGAGAAGGCAGGTGGCAAAGTGCCAGAATGGAAATCATACATAAATATTGCATTAGGTAGGAAGATGATATCCTCGGATTTAATTATTTTAAGAGCCTTGAAAAGAGGGTTAGAATGATCATTGAAGTTAGAAAAAGTAATGATTCCTAGAACTCTTTTTTGTAAAGTGATAATTGGGGTTAAAGTTGATTTGTAGGTGTTCCCCAGGCAGTAATTCCATAGATTAAAAATGGATATATAAGAGAGTAATATAAGTTTGTAAGAGTTTTGAGATTAACATAGTGACGAATAGCCCTTTTCACGGTTAGCTTTTCTCATTTGCATTACAATAAATTTTAGCATGTATGTGAGGCATTTTCGGGCTATTTCGCAGTTTTAGCCCGAAATTGCCTCGCATCCACGTTGGATTACATTGTAATGCAAATGAGAAAAATTAACCGTGAAATGGGCTATTTTAGATAAAATACCAATATTTCTTTTAATTTTCGTTGAGATATAGCTTACCTGAGATTTCCAATTTAAATGTGAGTCCATCATTATTATATACTTAAATAGTTAATAGAATTTTCGTCCATTAGTGACAAGGAATTAAGGTTTTAACTTCTGTTATATACTATTAACTTTATCCTCCCTGAGGATCTGGCTTCAGACTTTAGGCTTTTTGCAAGCACCTTTAATATATGGATATAAATGTAGTCATATTGTTTTTAGAATCAAAGCTTGACAGCCAGCTATGGGAAGATTTACAGGCTGACTACAAGTCTGTAAAGAAGCTTTGCCAAGATATTCGTAAAGAAATGGAGATTTTGGTCTTCCCAGGCACAGGTGAAAACCTACACATACTATAGTAAATTGCAGTATTTTTTTTAAAGGGGCTCAGTCACGGCATCTTGAGTTATTTTGAACATCGAAAAAATAACCGTTAAATTGAAGGAAACCCAAAAATAACACTTTATAAAGATAGAAAAACATCAAAGAGATGATAATAAACCATAAAGGAACAAGGATGGTTAAGGATGGAGAAGATTGACACGGATTGCAAACAACGAATTTGAAAAGTTTAGCTAAGCTTTTCAAACGTGACTGAGCCCCTTTAATGATAGGTCTATCATCTTTTTTGGTTGCTTTGATCTCTGCAGAAGTTCTGCAGATACATGAATGTATCCAAAGTCACCAACAGTAATGCCTGCTGTTAAATACTGAAAGCCTTGGTATTTTTAGGTTTCCAATATTGAAATTGCATAGACTGTGAATGGGACTCTGTCTTTTTTTCCATAATTGATGTGTCACACAGGTATTAACTCAAAAGAGCACCGTAGAGATTACAGTGCAGTAATTATACTCGAAGACTCGCTAACAGTGCTGTGTTTTTGTTGAGGGTCATATGGCGCTTCAACGTATAAATAGTTCTGCTGTCGGGAGCAGTGCTCAATTTACAGAGTAAATACAGGGTATTGATGAGGATAACACTTTCTCAAAACAGGACTGTTTCTAACAATGTTGTTGTTACAGCGTGTTATTTCATCACATATTTGCAATTAGCTTGGTTTCTGTTGGATGGTCAAAAATTAATAAGACAGCAAATATAAGATAATCACAAAAGAAATTGCTACAAAGTAAAATAACAGCACAAGAAAATTGCCACAAAGTAATATTCTTTTGACACTTATTTTATATGTATAGACCACTTGACATCCAAACTTCAGATGCTGGGCCAGGTGTTTCAAGCCATGAATAAATAACGCAGAGACGAATGGCAGGGTACTTTATGTTAAACTACTTGAACCTCAAATGAGAATTTGAAGGTGTTGTTTAATGGGTGGTGTGGGATGGTAGTTGGGCGGACGTATTCAGCCACCAATCCCAGACTATTCATGTGAAGGAGACTTCCACTATGCTTATCCTGACGTTATTTCATCAGGAGAGATAACAGGGACGTTTAGTCTCGAAACAGTGTATGTAGTAGATGCCTCTACAGGAAAGCGAGATGAGTTCTGCTCCCGGAAAAAAATGGATGAGTTAGTTTCGTCTTGTGGCAATCCAGAGTTAGGATTGAAATATGAGAAATCAGATGAGTCAGTTTCTGTTCATGCCAGTGTAACAGATGTTAATGATACTCTTGCCAAGATGTTGGTAACCGTAGATGAGTTTGTTTCCAAATATACTGGAGAAGATCTTAGGAATACTGTTGTAATTGAGCTGAAACGGCGTTACAATGGCAAATCAAAACACTTATTTCAAAGAAGACAAATGCAAGTGCCAGAGCAGTCGAAAAGGCAAAAACGTATGATGATTATGACTGGGAAAAGCTCATTATATAATAACCCAAGTTATTCTCGCATTTTGATTGGGTCTCGGCTATGATCTATTAGAGGACAGATGCACGATTGACGTCATCATTACAAAGTTTTTCCCTCTGCCGTTTTAAAATGGCGGAAAGTTTTCAGAATAAGGATAATATTTTACGTGACTGGGCAAAAGATAAGATAATAAAACGTCTTGCTGACGCATTCAACAGGTTCGAGAAGCCAGAAAACGAAAGATAAAGCCGTTTCTTTTAGAAAATGATACAGAAATAATATTCGAGCAGTCTCAGTCGGCAGTCAAGCGAGACTAAACCACGCACAAAGTTGGTCTTGGTAAGCCGAAAACCATTGCTTTATCTCGAATTTAACAAACCTAGTAAACAAAATGTTTCTGAGATTAATTTATTTAAAAAATTCATCTCTTCCCAATGTCAAAACAAATGTTGACACACTGATTGATGTCATGATCAGGAATGAAGCATCAAAACATCACTTCTTAAAATCGGTAAAATAAATACATATTAACCTTGCTTTCCGATGCGAATGGTCCTGTCCGTTTCATGCCAAGCAACGAGCAAAGTATAGCTAACCACAGCTCACGGTTAACAGTATCGCAGCTTAAATGTGTCTCCGACTCTATATCAAACTGATTGGAGAATCACTGAACCACAGCAGACAGAAATCCTCACCGTCATTTACGCTCCTTTCATTCAAAACTCGAATTAAATGGCCTCTAGGTTGACCGCAACCACAAGTTTTCCGAGGGTATTTTTTCAACTCCTGTAATTTTCAAGGCAACGTCCAAGCTTTTCGGCTCACAGGGCTGCTCTCATTACAAAAACTGACTTGATTTTTTCAGCATTTTCTTCAAGATTTGTAGATTTCGCAGTTCAATTCTGCTTTCGCTGTAAGTTTTCATTCCACGAGAAGCGACGCTCGAGTCAGGTTTGACAGTGGCGTGATTTTTCTCGACCAATCACAATTCTTTGCTACGCATAGTAACCAATGAAATTGCTTCATTTTGTACAGATCATAGAACACGTCAAATGGCTTTTTTTGTGTGTTCGCGAAAGTGAGCAAAAAGCCGGGCGGGACAAAGGCTGGCTTTCGCGTTATGTTGAAATATTTTGAAATAAAAAAGGCTTTTCGTTATTATATAAAACAAATAGATTCCATGTTGCCGTGCGTCTGATTCTGTAATAGATCACAGAAGACGCCAAAATGTGGTAAGAACATCAGTGACACACTCGGCTACGCCTCGTGTGCCACTTTTTTGTTCTTACCACATTTGACGTCATCTGTGATCTATTACTGAACAGACGCA
>JAHPZR010005205.1:37500-42500 GCA_019787425.1 Platygyra sinensis
TGCCCTCTTCATTAAGACCATATAAGGTTTTTTGAGGCTAGAGTAGTGTTAAAAGTGTGGTTAACAAAATTGTCAGTGATCATGTTGAAGAGTTGCAGCTCTACCTATATTACAGAAATCTGTCATTTAACTGAGTAAATTTATTTCATAATCTGTTTCATAATGATTGCCCTACTTCAAAAACTTTCCAAGATGTTGGAAAGTGAAAAATGTTGGAAGTGGTATACAAATTTTCTGATAATTAATATTTCCACTAGGTATTTTTTAATAAGAATGAACTGTTTTGTCTGTAGACAAGTGTAATTTGCATTTGTTAACTGAGAGCTGTAATTCACTGATTGTACACACCTTCACACATGTTCCCTTTGCTGAACTTTAATTGCCAGCAGTGGCCACTAGATTTCACAGTTTGGCTGCCTGCCTCACGAGTGCTTTTTATTTGTTGCGCGCTAGACACCGACAGCTCGGTTGCTTTAGGCAGTATTGTGGTCTTGCTGTCATCAAACACAAGACGATGGCCTGCGTTTTTCCGTTCGATTCTTCTGACCGTTTGTTCGTCATCTTGGCTTGATGTAAGTGGAGAAACCGGGTGTTTTCGTTTCAACAGCCGTTCTGTGGCTCCTACACTCCCATGGCTGTAATTTTTCCAAGCCTTTTCCACCCTATATTTGCACGTTCCGCAAACAGCACGAGGCAAACCATCCTTGTTTTTTTCTTTACAAACATTGGCGAATATTTCTGCAAATTCACCGGTTATGCTCCTTTTTCTCTTTTTATCAACAAAAACAAAGCCACACAGACAGCAACTATCTAAAACAGTGGTAACTGCGCTCGGATCGCTCATGTTTGATTAAAAACAAAAACCTAACCACCGTCCAAGCAAATTGACATAGAACAGGCGCTGAAAGAATAGCTTTTCCTGCGAAAAGGAATGTACATATGTGCGTGGCTGTTTACAGCCGGTCGGCCGGCCGCCGTTCAGCATACTTATCCAGCCCGTGCAAGAGAAATTCCCACGTCCGATAAAGATGGAGCGAACCGGTCTTTCTGCTGACACAAGAGAGACTACACGAACGAAAATGGCCCAGGTGCATGGACTCGACTCGCAAATTATCGTACTCTATAGTTCACGAATTTACCTTCGATTAGTCCACAGTCTGACTTTCTCGGTTGTTGCTTTTTCAGGTCGGTTTACAAACATCCTAAATTTGGAGATTTTTTTTCGGTTTCATGGTTCTCCTTTCTGTGGCACTTCTCGATCGAGTGAAACTCTCCTGCACGAGGCGGACAAAAATGGCGAACAGGCGACCAAACAGTTTGTCGGTGAACACCTTCGAATAAGAAGTCACGAAAGTAACACGAAAAGAGCTGGACTCTGATTGGGCACAAAAAATAGACGAGGATTTCAATTGCCTTCGGAACTGGTCGGTTAAGAGTAGAATCCAAGGGGCTCCTCTTTCGTTCTTGTAAACTTGGCCGCTTCGACTTTCTCATGACCCAACTGGTTGCCCCTGGGTCTCCGAGGATGCAGCCAGCCGGGATCTCTCCATCCCCACAGTCGAATGAATTTTTAAACCTAATGTTCACTCTCTAACCTGCAAGGTCTGATGATTGCCTTGTGCGCGATGATCGTTCGTACTTCAAAGCGATATGAATATATTAAATCTCCTAGGGAGGATAGTTATCAATCAATCAATCAATCAATCAATCAATTAATCTTTATTGTACTCATTCATTCTTGCTTAAAAAAAGTTTTAAAGTTCAGTGAAATTACTAATAGTTAATTTGGAGTACTAGCTGCCTGGTAAGTAAGTAAGGAAGTAAGCATGGTTGAATGTTATACATTTCAAAAGATAAAAATTACAAATAAAAATGCTTGATAATCAAACTTTTTAAATTACTCAAGGAAGGGGCACTGTTAATACAAGCGGGTAATGAGTTAAAACATACTGTTCCTGCGTACTTGCAAGTTCTCTTTCCCATATTGTTTTTCGGCTTTGGTCGGTGCAGGTCGTTACTTCTTCGAGTGGCATGGTCACCAAAAGCTCATTTCCTTGTAAAAAAAACTGAGTTAGATATTTTGGAACCAAATTATTTAAGCGCTTAAAAACGAAAGTAAATTTGTGCTGTTTTCTTCTACGGGCTTAACTTCCTCTACAGGCTAAACTTAACCAGTTAAGCACGCGGAGCGTGTCTTCTGAAGTTTTTCGAAGAATAATTCGAGCCGCACGGTTTTGAAAGCGCTAAAGCTCTTCACAACATCCTTCTGAGATTTCACCCCAGGCCTCATCGGCGTCAAATAATGGCTGCACGATTGCAGTATATACCTTTTCAGAGGCTTCCAGTGTAAGATATGATCGTAATACGAATCAGAAGCCCAAGCCGACTACTGACCTTGCTGCTCACATACTCGACGTGGTCTTTCCAAGAGAGTGTTTCGTTTAATACAACACCTAAATCGCTAAAATTGGCTACCCTTTCTAAGACCTTTCCGTGTAGCTGAAGACAAACATTTGCCGACTTGGACAGATTTTGCCGACTTCCAAAGAGCAATGATTTTGTTTTACTCTGATTTAAAATAAGCTTGTTGCTTTCCATTGATTGTGCTACTCGAGTTAATTGTCATTGTCAGAGAAAACCGGGCAGAACCAAAAGATCGAGGTCGGCCGTTTACCTTCATCTTTTCACCGTATAAAAGTTATCCGAAACGATTAACAACCATGATATTTGCCGAGGTAGGCGTTTGTTTTTCTTCGAGATATCACCTCATCATGATTTTGGCCTCTCAAGCGGTCTAAAATGGCCGAAATTTCGAGCAGCTTTAGGTGAGCCTAAAAGATACTTCGTACATATTCCAGAAACTCTTATTTCCGTGCGATAATATTTGGCCCCTTAGTAGTTGACTGAGATATATTTGGATTTTTTCACTTTAATTCTACGGTTTTCACGAGGTGCCAAATATCATCGCCGAATCGTTAAGGAGCGTGACCTAAATTTTAGCCATTTTCAGCGAGTCGTTTTTCAAAAGTGCGGCGGTTTATTTCCGCAAAAACACGATTTTCTGATAGTCTTCTATACTAATATCAATATTCAGTTTAGTTAAAATTGGTATCTACAAGCAAATCGCAGTAATTGGTCTCGCAAAGTCCAAAAATAATCATTGGTCAAACATATTTCCCGCCAAATTTTTAGCGAAGAATATCACCTTATTCCGACTTTCTGCGCTTGTTATCCATGATTTGCTGAAAGATCTGCACAAAATAGTTAGTTGGACTGCAAAATAGAATATTTAAGCTGAGACATCGGGATTAACTTATGGAAACATCAGGGGCACCCGACGATCAAATTAAGCAAAAAAGCCTCTGAGGGATATTTCTGGGCTCCTTGTAATGTTTAAAGACTGTTTAAAGAGTTGTTTTAATCAGCTAGAAAAATTTGATCTGTTCGGATTTCTTAGCTAAAGGTTGAAGTGCCCGAAAATTTTAGGGAATGAACTCTTCATTTCAGAATTTGCTAGCTGAACGTTGCTTTCGAAGAACTTCTCTGCAAACTTTTTTCTTACCCGAAAATGCTAGGCGACCTCTTTTAGAGCCAGAAATTTCAAAAATATCCCTTCCGAAAATCTAAGGGACTGTTTTTCCCTGCATTTCTCTGGTTGCGAATCTTTTAGGTGATGTTTTAGTAAGAAATCAGTAGCTTTTTGGCAATGCATTATCTGAAAGTCTTAGAACGGGTAGACTCTCCCGAACAGATATTTCATCGAAGTTTCTCGTTGGGTGCCCTTGAAACATTTCAAACTCGCTAAATTTATGCCATTATCAAGACTACATTTTCCCGCGAAAATTCTATTTTTAACGTCACGCTGCAAAAACAAAGTGGATCCTCAGTTCGCTGCCTTTTTTTTGTTTTTATGTAGAACAAACTGCAAGTTAACAGTGAGCGAAGCTTTACCCGAAATTTAATTTTGGGACTACTGCAAATGTCTTTTTTACTTCGATTTTCTCGTTTTCGGAAGGCGTGACGCGTTACAGATTAAATGGTTAGACGACTGGGCCGCAATGTCGATCTCACTTGAAGGTTTCTCCATGGTTTTGAAAACATTAACTGTTTTTTTTGGATCTGAAAAAATTGCCTAGCAATGCGGGTGCTGGGTCAGTTTTTCTTCAATTATTAGCACGCAAACGAGAGAGTGGAGGCAGACGTCAGAAGTTTTGTCTAATTTGCATGGTGTAGCTGGATGTAAACAATGAGAAAACATAGGTTACGACGAAACTTCCCTGCTATATCCGGCCAACTAAATGATCATAAAGGACAGACCACTTATATAAACATCTCAATACGAGTAATCTTTGCTGGGTCACGATCTTCCTTACGTTCACTGTTGTCGTTTGTATCGTCGCAGGTTTGTACACCGTCTGGTTTTTTTGCTTCATTTCCTTCCTTTATCAGCCCGCGCACGCAATTGACCTACGACCACTTGCTATGAAGCTTGAGATACTGTTTTGCTGATTCAAAGGCTTTTAAGGTGACTCGAGAACTCAGACCCGGAAATCTCTTCTGAATTTAGCAGAATCGAAGCACTGAGAATCCACGGTAAAAAATATATATATATATCTGAAACGTCACGCAAGGCACCTCGCGCCATTGTAACTAAACTTGGCTCAAATGGCTACTAAGCATAAAATAAATTTGATAAATTTGATAAATTTGATTAAACTGATAAAGCAACCAAACAATCATTCGAATGCTGGGTATTATTTCCGTGATCTGAGCAGAGGAATCTATCACCTTTAGCCTACAGAACAGGCGTAATATTTTTGGCGTATTTTCGCCTCTGTTCGTCTAAATACGCAAAAAAAGATACGCCTGTGCTGCAAGCTTATCACCTCGGGATGTTCTTCTCCCTCTCTCTGGAAATACTGCCTATGACAGTGTATCGACGAACAGTAAACAGGACTCCTTCCGGCATATCATAGTTCCACCTCTACACCCTCCTTGAA
>JAHPZR010005205.1:50000-75550 GCA_019787425.1 Platygyra sinensis
TGAACAAAGAAAGCTATTTTTGTTATATGTACAAAGTAGGTATTTGGGTCATGCCTCTGGTGTTTAAAACACACAAGGCTCTGTAATGATCACTTTCATTCAAATATTCAATAATTTATAACATGGGAGCATTGTTCCAAGTATACTGGATGACTTCATTGCAATTATATGTTTTTGCAATCCTTCATGTTGTCAGTGGAGGGAGGTGCGATGGCCTCCTCCCTAGTGCCCTTGTCCCCAGATCAAGCAGCCTAGGTTCGATCCCTGGCCAGGACATTGTGTTGTGTTCTTGGTCAAGACACTTTACTCTCACAGTGCCTCTCAACCTTGCTACAACTGTATGGACTAGCATCCCATGTAGGGGGCAGTAGAAGTACTCCTAGTCGCTTCATGTTAAAGAAATCAGGAAAAGCTCCCACCTGATCTGGGCAACTTGGCTCATATGCAGAGTTTACCTTCACCTGGCCAGTAGTGATTGTTGACTTTGTTACACTTAGCTGGGTCTGGAAGGTATTACCAGGATCTGGAATTTGACCAAGCTATGGTACAGGATTCCCTAAATTTAACATATCTTGACAGGATTTGACGTCAAAAATTTAGGCATAGGATGTGGGATGTTCTTTTTTTAATGCATCTCAGGAATTTGGGAATTCATCATGACCCAAAAAATGTTTTTACATCAACCAGGAAAGTGCTAAGTGGTATGTAATTTACTGAACCCTTCTTTCCTCCATGTTTCAGGGAATTTCAGAGAGACTGATACATATACTTTGGTCTTATCCTAGAGAGTGTGAGTTCCATGCCTGCTATGCTGAAACTTAGAGATGTTTAAATAGTCATTTGTTGGGAAGTCAATACTGACTATCAAGCATGTACACTTCAAAAAAACACACCAGTATTATTGTATCAAGTGACTATTATAGTATAAAAGTCAAATTGCCCTAGAAGGTGACAGGGACCTCAATCAACAGAGTAGTTTGTTTACTTGTTTAAATGTTATACAACAGTTTAAGCCTGATTTCGTATGTAACTTATCAGGTACCATGCCGACACAGGTATAGTACTGCATAATAACAGATCCTTTCTATAAATTACACAGAATGCAGAGTAAATACTATTTAGCATCATATCAATGACAGGCTTTAAACATAACTAATCTTTATTTGAAGGTTACAAATATTATTTATTTCTCTGTCTTCTAATTGCATCTCTGTGATATTTTGCCAACCAAGAAGCTTCTGTCGCACTAGCCTGTCTGGCTGGTGGAAGTCGTGAGCAAGTGATTTTCTAATGACTGAGCATCTTCGGGAGATCAGAAAATGAGCTTTTATTTAGGCTTATAGCCTTGAAGTTAATTTCAGCTCATTGACATTTGGGGGATATCAAACATCGGAGAATTCGTTTTTAGTATTTGTTGGCCAACAACTCCAACTTTATTTCGCCTGTAAGTCATTGTTTACAGGTGACTTTTCAGGATGACGGCCATCTTGCGGGAGCGAGTGAAATGTCATGCCGCAGGGCAAAAATACGAAAAACCGCAATAATGTTTCACTTAATACCATCTAAAATTATATGTGCCATCTCTTTATGGAAACTGCAGTTGGTTCCAGCAATATTATGCCAAAGCCTAACTTAAAAACTCATGTACAAGCACCAAAGTAAATTTGCGCCCGCCTGATTTCTTCTTCATTTCCTAATTGGCAAAAGGAACCCAGTGAAAAGACACTCAACTCGGTGCTTGTTTTTTACGTATCAAACAGTGAAGTTAATTCGAGATCAATCGACTTTAAGATCTTCTATATATTGAAGCAACAATTTATAGAATCTATCTACAAATCATGCAAGGCATAAGTTGGCAATCGGTCATAGTTTATATGGCATTTTGCGGGATGACAGCCATTTTGCCGAAGGGCAGAAATTGACAACTTTCACGATAAAGATAAAAGATTGAAAAAAACATTTACAAACATTAAAATCTTACTTTACATTTTCCTTAAAGCATGAACCGAAGATATAACCAGCCTTGAGGTCACAACAATGAACCAAATCGAAGTAGCAACCAAGTGAAAACCTGCGAATGACCTTGAATTATGACAAGGTTCTGTTTACACCTGTGAAAACTCGCCCGAACTTTGACGCGCTGTATCATGGGAAGGGCTTCCAGCCCCCCCCCCCCCCCCCCCCCCCCCCTGGATATTTCTCGTCGATAGACTATCTCGAAACGAGACGCCATTGTTTACAGAAAATTTTCGGCAACAACTTTTCGATAGCATAAAGCTGTTCCTAGGCAACCTGACAGCCAATCATAAGCTAGTATTTTGCCCTCTTCTCAAGCAAAATTAAGAAAAAATACCCTCTCATTGACCAATCAGCAATCAGTAATTTTGCCCTCTATTTATTAGGGAAAGAAACGAGGAGGGAATGGGGGAGGCAGGAATCTCGGTGGAAACTGGGTTGCGAATGATTACATAATCCACCAGGACTAGTAATAGTTCTCACTACAGCTGACCCCGCTTTTTTTATTCTTAAGTGGAAGTTTGTACAGGGAATGATTGTTTATGCTTTAAAACGCTTTATTTTTCTTACAGGCTTGATTATTTTGAATAAATCCGGAAGTGCAAGCTGACTAGTTTTTTGTTACATGGACTTGGCAATGTAGATTTCAGAACCTCGTGCTAACACTCCGCTTTCGTGACACGTTTCACAAAGCAGGACTTTTCGAAGAGAACTCTGGACTTCTAGAACTCTGAAAATATGCCAATATCAAGGCCCATGAGTCAATAAACCAGTTCCTTGTCCTTTTCTCAATTACTAAATATACGTTTGGATTGTGGTGCGAGTCTTTCGCGCCCAGTTAGGTTTGATTTGTGTCTGACAAATCCACGTGTGACCGGGTCTTTCGGTCAAAGACATCGATGAAATAAATAAATTTATGCAAGTTTCGTCAAAAACCTCGATGAGCAATGCTATTTTCCACAATTTAGAATCTGGATCGAATGAACTTCGAAACGGTTTTTCAAATAATCAACTTAAATTGATCGAGAAAGCGGACACACAACCTTACCTAGACTTTCTGAAAAGTCCTTTGTCTTGTTTATTCTGTATCCGCCGGAAAGCGAGACAAGTCGACCTCTCGCGATTTCGTCGCTCGCTCGGCCCCTTCGCGGCCATATTCCACCCTGAAATTCATGAGGTCGACTTGTGGCAAGTCTAAACCTTACCTTGCCAAATGTAGAATTCAGCACCACGTCGTGTAGAACACGCTCCCAGAATCCTTCGCTTGTTTATTCGACCCCCAGCGAACTTTCGGCAATCCTTTGCGAGCCGTGTTCTCAAAAATCGAGATTTTTTCTGGTACAGCGAAATTTTCCTCTCTATACGCGGGGGCTCCTAGGGTGCCTCCTCGGGTTTTGGCCGTCTGGGCCAAAACCCTGCGGGGGCAAAAATTGAGATGTAACAGGGTAATAAGGAAAAGAAAGGATAGTTTGGCCCATATTCAGCGACTGTAATCGACATACCAAGAAAAACATAGACCATGTCACAGCCTTAAACATGCCTTAAAAGGAGTTCTACCGAACTTAATGAAGTTCTAAAAACAAAAAAGAACGACAGTCTGACACTTCTATGTTTTTTCAATGACAGGCACAAAAAGACAGCGACAGAAAACAGTTAAGATATTTTCTTATTTGTCATTATGTAATAGATCTATCTTTGTCAAGAGCAGTGCGTTTGTAATTAACATCTCTCGTGGACTGAATGACGTAATTTGTGTGCTTTGAACTCAGAAAAAGATGGTATTTAACTCAATGCCCTGCTAAATTAATAAAAGGTTCGCTAACAAGTTAATCTCCTTTACGTAAGTGAAAATCTGTTTTCATGTCAAATTGATGGTTAACTGAAGCACAGCCAACCGTCTGTATTCAACGCACTGCAAATGAAACTCCGTTTAGAATGGATTGTTCGCAAACACGTACTAACAACTGTGAAAGAGCAGTTTACAAGATTATTGCAAGCAGGCGTTTATTGCCGTTCGTTCTTCAGATATAGCCAGCCTGCCCAATATCGAAATCGAAAGTTTGTTTGGAATACCCCCGAGGCCTCCGCTCTTCCAGGTCACGTTTTTCGCCGACTCGATTTTGTACTCGACAACACGGGATCGGGATCGATTATCCGGCGGCAAAAAACAAAACAGTACACATATCTGACTTGAGGTTAAATCTTATCTGATTACCCAATACTAATATCCTTCAGATTAGCTGAAATCCGGTTAACAGGAAATTTGATAAATTTCGTCAGTCCAGCTATGAAGAGATTAAGAGATTAAACGCGCACTTTAAAAGAGGGTTTTAATTAGTGCTCCAGTCTCCGACATTACTCAGTTCTTTTTAATTGTAAAAGGACTGGTAGACTATGCGAATGTCATTAGAATATGTTGCCCTTGGCAAATTAACCAAATACAGAAACCGACTGTTTTGAAGTTTGCAGAATTAATTCACCTTTGGCGAGGTTTTGTTTTTAACTTTGTTGGATTCGATCCGTCGCGAAACTTTGATCATTACACGTGATTTCGTGCTGTCATTTTAAGCCTTGGTAACTACACAACAATTACTTAGGGTGTCCAAGATTGTAATTAAAGTTTGTGAATGAGCACCCTTTTTGTGTTCACAAATTGGCAATGTCGGGCAAAGTGAACAATAGCCCCAAAACAATACAACAATATTCGCTTTTCATTAGCGACTAACCTTTCGCGACTACTTAAAAGTAATGGCCCCTCTTTTAGATGCTTTTCTTTTACACCGAGAGTAGTAGAACATTTACAGCGTGGAGTCCTTGTCACGTCGTGCTTTTATAGGGAAGCAGTTTCATTTATAGAAACTTAAATCCAGTTACTGTTTTGAATTCGCTAAGAGCTGCACTAGGAGCAACTATCACAACTCACTCGTCACTGTAATGGGCCCGAAACTTACATAAGTCACAAGTTGTCCCTAGAATAATGGAAGAAGAGGCGTCCTTTCCGTGCATTAGAAAGTCAGGCACTGCTCGGTTCAAGAAGCAAATGTTATCAGAGCACCGACACAGCCTGGATGCGATAACTATGACGCCGAAGAGTTTGCTCACAAAGACCATTAATGAAAACTCAATCCATGGTGCTGATTGGCAACACCAACCTTTGTGTTTGAGACAGGTTATCCGTGAACTGCAGCAAGACATTATAGTGCACAAACGTGCAAAGCTACCGTCTGAGTTTAACTATGCAACTAGTAGACGTTTGCCGAACATTTCTGATTTACGCCTAACAGAGGTAGCACTTCAGTATGCTACTGCATTCAAACAAAAAAGTCAGTTGCTTAAACAGTGTGATCCATCTTCGTTATTCGAGTGTATCTTGAATGAAAAACTAAATTGTTCTCAACGGAAATGGAGACAATACACGGAGACGGGAAAGTACAAAAAAATGTGGCAATCGTTAGGTAGAAGTGTCCAGGATAAGCATGACAGCAGAAAGAGAGATCGAGAGAAGGTACTTGGCAGCGGTCAAACTTCGCACACTAGTGCGCATGAGAGGGAGCAAATGACAACAGCAAAACAGAAGGATATCCTAAAGGAAAATCTTTCCACTCGGTTTTCAAAACCAGGAAAAAACTCGTACACAAGCTTGAGATATCGCTCCCCAAGTCGAGTATTACCTAGAATCATTTTACCTGACTGACCTCCAATGGGACAAAAATCATAGAGAATGTAGAGAAAAGGCCAAAGTGATGTTGAATAGTGGGTAAAAGGCGTACAAAGTAATCGATTTCTTCTTCACGTCTCGTGTTTTCCTTGGAAACATCTGGCGAACATCATTCCATTTCATGGATATGTGTCTAAGCTGCTGTGATGGATATCGAACCATGAAAGGACACAAGCCAAACCACATGACACGTGTGGCACGAGAGAGATTTTCACAGATCGTGATAAAAAAAAAAGACGGACAGCACTGACAAATAACTTTCATAGATTGTAATGAAGTTAGCAGTTAATTAGTTATTGTATATACCGTATGTGATAATTAGTTATTGTGACTCTGTCTCTTTTCCTTTATCAGTAAGATCGGTCCGAAATCAAGTGTTTCGATGACAAACGCACCCTTCGATTTGGTGCCAATGTTAAACTTAGTATGACAGTTTTAGAGAGTACTTTGAACCACTGACGTAATATTATAATATAAATCACGAACCAGATTGATGCCCAAAAAATGCGAGCGTTTATTTTTAGCCATTCCGATCGTATATTTTGCGTTGCAGGAGATATGGACTGCCGAAATGTTTGCATTATGAGATGATAAGTACACGTAATTTGATCCTTCCGAGGTTACCAGAAGTTTCTGCTCGAATCGTTTAATTTTGTTGCTGGTCAGTTATAATACTTAAACGACCTTGCTTCGACTGTGAAAGTATTCTCCGATATACTGAGGCACAGTCGTCAAGTGACCTTTGTTATATTCAAAACTACCTGAAACAAAAAAAATAAGCCTTTCAAATATTACACACGGGAAATAAAACGCTCAAATTATTTGTTGGAGTCAAGATGACCGTTGAGAACTTCAATGCTTTAGATGTAATCATTTTATTTACATAATAGATGGCTTTTTCTAACGTTACTAGAGTACTACACACAAGATAAATCTGCGAACACAAATCTAACAGGACATGTATCGTTCATTTCTATCAAAACTGTATTTAACACTGGATTTTTAACAGAATTTAGGCTGTTATACGTCTTTTCAAAAATTCTCTCTGCTTCCGACCTAGTGTTACATGGAAATTAATCCTCTTACATCGGTAAGCTTTATTCTAATAGCAAGCACTAAGCTCTAAAAAGCTCTATAACAGCTCCTGAAAAGTGTTCACGGGGGTGTTCAACTTCACATGGCGGCCTACATATGATTTCATCTAAATTGGTTCCTTTCTCTTAGTGTTTGGCTGATTTTAAATGTCTTTAACTTTTGCACCTAGTGTAAACCAAAAATAAACTATAGTCTCTAACAGTATCTTGTCCGCTTTGTGTGTGAGGTGAACATTGTTTCAGATCCAGTGTGGGGACTCGCGCCATCTGTGGTATTTCTGTGAAAGGAAAACAAATTCACAAATCTTTTTTTTTTCTTATCATGGGGTCGTCGTTTACTGATGACAAATAAGCGGGACCAAGGTGAAAGCAATCTTTGAAACAGAAACAAGTACACATTTATAGTATGATTGCATACCACTAGCGGTCGTTTATCTTGAGTAGAATTGCCACTGTCCTCATTTGCTGGTGTGCTTGGTCTTCTGACTGTCTTTCTCCGACTTTTTCTTTTAGGTGCCCCACTAACGCGGCCTTCATGTAATATAGTTATTTTTCCGTCACTGTTTTCTACAATGAATGACAACAAGATAACTCCAAGCGCCAGACAAGTTATTGTCTTCATGTTGTGTTCCACAAGCCTTTGGCGTTATCAGCAAGTTTCTCCGAGATGCTTCTTGGCTCGTTCCTAGGCAGAAGTGATGTACTCCTCCCAAGCAGGAGTTACTTATCACAGTGGTTTTCGTGCGGTTTCCTCAGCTATCATTAAACTGTCACTTGGGCGTTCACGACGGGCATGAAACTATTTTTTATTTGTCTCTTCCCCTGCAGTAACTCCCTTTATAACCCTAAGGAGGAAACCTTGACATCAATACCCTGATTGTCTGTTTTCTTTGTAGTATCCGCGACTGTCCGGGAGCAGAAATTTCAGCCACGAGCAAAATGCTCAACATTTTAATTCCACTCTGTCAAGTTAGATGATAATTCCGTCTGGCACTGTGACACTTGCTGGCAGTATAATAGGTATTTTGTTGTTGAAATATTTTTACACAAGCTTTATTGTATTAAGGGTTATAGATTGCTTACGTTCAGCATTAAATGTTCAATGTGTAACCAGTACCTTTTTACGTACAATTAGGTAATCATTTTCGTCAATTGCAACTAAGCGCTTTTGTGATACTTAAAACGAAATGAAGTACAAAGGATCAAATGGAAATCATTAAGGGAAATGGGCATTCAGTTTGTAACATTTAAGTACACCAAGCCTTGATACCTATAAAGCTTCGGCAGAGATAAAATCTTGTTTTCCAAGCAACGTCAAAGAGAATTAAGATGACGAGTTAAGTGTAAACGGATTCCCGCTGGTAAACGTTTGTTTGTATTTTGGCCCAAGCTAAGCGAATATCGTCATAACACTTTGTCGCTGTTTTCGAAGCTGGCAAAATCCAAATAAACGTTTTCATGCCCATATTTTCGCTATCAAGTGATTCCTCCTTTTAGTGAGATAAGAGATAAGGCAGCTTTCAACGTTGTTTACGCTTCACTTTTAAGAATTCTCACCTCTTTACCACTCTACACGTACACGTTTCCCAATCAATGACTTTTATCACGCCCCCACTAATTAACTCGAGCGTTTGAGAACTGACGCAATTTTCAGACTACAAGCTTGAAAATTTATTTTGGTAGGTCCGATGAATCGGTGTTAGAAACATCTTGAGAATTGAGACTGACAAGAACCGAATTCCCTGTGTTTTCTTGTGATGCGTTTTGCCGTATTTTTGTCCACTTTTGTAGTTCTTCCACGGACGCTTCAAAGGTTGATTAATCAATCAAGCTGCCAATTGGTGTAGAAAGATAATCCGATGAACATTAATGGGATTTTTATAAGCGTGTTATGGCAAGTAAGATATGTGGTTAAGGGGCTTGTGTGCTGACATACAGCGCACTTCCCCCGTCAAAAATGTAAATACTAAAATAAGATTATTCTGGTTTAATTACTTGCTAGACGACCTTAACATGTTTCATTCCTCTGTAACGGAAATAGTGGAGAAGGTAGGACTTCCCATCAATCGTCAGCATCACGCCCATCATCAACGGTTTTGATCTAAATTTAGGTGTTGTTTCCATTTTTGAGATTTGCTTTTTTTTCAAACATTGCATTGAGGTCACAGATGAGGAATCTCCAATTATCGTAACAATCTGCAGTGTAAATAACCATTTTAAGAGATCTGTAAACCACAATTTGTACATAGCTATGAATTTACGTTAGCTTGTTTTTGTCTCTTTGTGTTGAAATCTGTGCGAAAAACAACTGGCTTTTTGAAAGACATTGCATGACACTACAGTTGCTTCATGTTGTTTGGTTATATTTTATTTCATTCTGTCGGCACATGAAATCATGAATGATAATTGTTGACTTTGTAACCTCTCGACTTCCACGAACAGTTTTAAGTGTACTGTTTGTCACCCTTTTTACGTAATTCTCTGATAGATTGCCTTCATCTCTTTGATATGATGTTGTTACGTTTTCTCTGAGGCCACAGATGAGGTCCTACATTGTTATGAACTGATCACGACTTTGCGAACATGGTGGAAAGAAATTACCGAATTCACATGCTGAGAACCGAGGCCTGCGATGACCTGTTTTCCAAGCGCGTGTCACTGTCGAGCACATATCCTTCGGTAGCGGAAACAAAACAGTACCGAGTTACACGTGCCGGATCACACTGGACCGATCAGCGGTTGGGTCATTGCATTTGTCTCACGCCAGTTATTTCCTGCTTTTATTAGGTTTAGGGGTATTGATCTCAAGATTTAAGAAGTCTGGATTTCATAGCGAATACTTAAAAGCCTGCATTAATTGAGCCTTGTAAAACTCATTTAAATAATGTAATCGCTTGCAAATTGCATAAATGTGAAAGTCTTGATAATCCCTGAAACGATCTGGTTAGTGATATACACTGTTTACATGAAATACCCAATGCCGTTAATGCTGCTAGCTATTATTTGCAGCGCTTTAAATCAGAAAATTTCCAAAACAATCTCAGCAGCCTAATCCTGCTCGCTTTAAATTACAAAAATACCCAAAACAATCTCTGCGGCCTCATCCTGCTCGCATTAAATTACAAAAATACCCAAGACAATCTCTGCGGCCTCATCCTGCTCGCTTTAGATTACAAAAATACCCAAAACAATCTCAGCAGCCTCATTCTGCTCGCTATAAATTACAAAAATACTCGGCCCAAACAATCTCAGCAGTCTCATCCTGCTAGCTATCTCAAACAACCCGCGGTATCATGCAACTTCCTGGTATGCCGAACATCCACCGCTATACCATTGAACATCTCGTTATCTCAATCATCCAATCATCCTCCTTCCTTTCGAATTAAACAAACTTTAGGAGTGCTTTGCCGATATTTCGAATGTATTTAAAAGTCTTCCGTAGTTTAGCTAAGGAAAACATAGCGATAAACCGCTTGCATACGCTGTGAAAAACTCACGTATGATGCTTAAACTAACAGAAGTATGTGTGCGCCAGTTAAAGTGCCTTACAACAGTTTCCAGCCTTTTTCAGCACTTTCCCCTTATTAATTAAATGACACTGCTCTTTATCAGTTGGTGCCATCATAATGCATCAAAGAAAGTTCCAATCACTGGTGGACAACTTATGGTCAGTTTCTTGATGAAAAAATAGGCGCCATTTTGGCGTATGTGACTACTGCGCAACGCAAAGAGAACTGTAAGAATGCTTGAAGTTGCCCAAAAGAAGTAAAACAAGGTGATTCTTAATAGGCCAGTTCCAATGCATTAAAACTTTAACATGGCTATGAGGCTTAAATGAATTAAAACAAAAGAAATTAATTATTCATTCCTGACCTTTAATGTGATTTCTTTTGTAAAACTATCAGTAGTGTATGATGTACATGTATGGTGTATAAATGTGATCAGTAAACAAACATAATCACACAATGAAAAACAGTTTGTATATTTTTATGAACTGATGAAACAAGATTTATGATAAAAACACAACAAAAAATCAGAGTACAAATGAGACCAGCAATTCTGGGGCTATTTGAGAATACCTCTATTATGGCAGATGTAAAGGTCTAAACTTTTGTAGCAGCTGGCGCTACAGGGATTAGTTAGTGAGTCCGTCAGCAAGTCAGCGAGTCAGTCAGTCAGTCAGTCAGTCCGTCAGTCAGTCAGAAAGCCAGTCAGCCAGTCAGCTTGTCCGCGAGTCTGCGAATGAGTGAGAAATATCAAGCCTCATTTTTATGTCTCACTAAATCCCCCAGTACGTTGTTTTGCTGTAGTCGACTATTTTGATTACTTCTCTTAATTCTCAAATTAAAGCATTTCAGGGGCATGCGTTGTTGATTCGGTAAAGCCAAGTAGCCAGCTACAACCCCTTGAAAAATCCTTGGTCTGCCCATGCAATTTAATTACAGAACAACTTTGTCAGATCTTCAAAAAACGTTGTTATATCCTTAATTTGTACATCTATTAGTAACGAGAATAAAACATATGGAATGCATTGGGTCATCCCAGAAAAAAATTCATACCCCCAACGGATGGGCACATTTTTTAATCCCCTCTCCCACCCGGATTTTTTGAAGCACTAGCTCCACCTCTCCTCCTGGATTTCCAAGGCCAAAAAAAAACTATTTTTTCTTCTCTCAACGCAGGTAGGTTAAACGTTTGTTTAATTCTTTTTCTTGTTGCTGTGTTTTATGTTAACTTTTCCTTCGAGTCATCCTCTTTTGATAGAGTACAGTTAGTTTCAGGCATCACCAAAACTGTGTTTACTGACAGCTGACATCAGTACAAAGTTGAGTAGTACTGTTGATACATAGTACAATTTATCTGTGTGACCTAAATAACATTGATTTCTACAATAAGTGGATTGGATTATGAACAGTTTTACAGCATTGGGGAAAGGTCGCTGAAGTCTTCGTATGAACGATAATCATCATCCCCGCGGCCATAAGGGATGGTGTCAGTTCAACTTGCGGCATTTTCCAACACAATATTGCCTCTAGAGACTGACAGCCCTAGAATATTGGCAATTTCCCGCACCGTTGGAATAACCTCACAATCAGCACTTGTGCGACACAGTGGACACTTGGCCAAAGAGATGCTTGACTCAATCCATTGCTCTAGACAATGCACACTACCAATTACAGCATAACATGTGGAGCATGCTGCTGCTGACACCTTTCAGGGAGGAAGAAATGCCACGTTTGCCTTGCAGCTGATTAAATTGCCTGGGTTCTGGTGAAGGGGGTTCTGTTACCATCTTTCTTAACCGATCTAGGATATCTCCTGTTGTGGGTTTTTCTTTTAACCCCTTCCCCTTTTCATGTACGACCTTTGACATTTCTATGGCCACTAGAATCTTTCGGCTTCCTCTCCAGGACTGAGATCCTGTTAATTTGATAGAGGGGAATTTAGGTTAGGTAGGTAGGTAAATTTAGGAGGTAGACCTTATTACCGGATTACGATTCTAATCTGGATTTCTGTTTCGCGCCTTTTTTGACAGCTGTCAGTTAAGGAGGCCGCACAGAGAAAGCAGAGAAAAGTCGACATTTTCCTATTGTAATAAAAATGGCGAAAAGCTAAAAAACTCCAGAAATTTGAGAAATCCCAAAAATACTCAACCCTATCTGAAAAAAATTGGCACTTATTTTAGGTTCTATAAACACTAGTGAGATCGACAGAACGGCATAGTATTTTTTGTTTTGCATGTAAATTACAAATCAAAAAGGTTACTTTCAAGCAGTTTTACAGTTTCTAGCTATAGATCTAGGTTTTATTGAAAAGTGGAATTGCCGGAAGCGATCACTTATTTAAGTTGTCTTATTTCCTGGCCTGCACTTCAAGCGCTTTTTAATTTGATAGAACCCAAGCACAGATCAGTTATTTTCATGCAGAACACAGACCACCTTTATTTGGTAAACAACAGAGAGGCGGAGGCTGTTTTCTCCTTATTGTTTATATCGTTGTTTCAAATAGCGTGTGACTATTTCTTATCAGTATTCCTTGGCTTGTAACCTGTATTTAGTGTGTCCCCGGCTCAGACTTCTGTAAATAAACTCGACCATTGCTGCCGGCTCCCTCCACTATTTGTTTGTTACTTGTCTCTTCTACTTATAACAGAAATGTTTTCTATTCGGTTGAGCGAAGCGGAAGAGAATAGAATAGTTGTTCTCGACTTATGACACAAAAATAAAGTTTCTATCTATCTATCTACACAAAAGCATAACTGACAAAAATATATAATTAACGAAAACTGTTGAACATCTCTGTTCTGAGGAATTTCAGTTGTCTGAGTGTGGCAAATTACTATTGCGTGATTTCATACCGCGCGGGGACCTGGCAGTACCGGATTTTTGCGGACTTTTTCCTCAAATCAAAATGGCGGCGAGAGATGGCAAGACTGCTCGTGCAGGTTGGCGCTGGTCTTGTGCTAGTAAATACTGCAAAAACGCGTGGAAAACTCCGAATGTAGAGTACTACACTTTAACCAAAGTGGGTTCTGCACCAAAGACGGTACAGGATGCTTATTTAGAAGTGCTAGGAAAGCGGAAAGAGGATGTAAATTTTAAGAAGCAGGTCATCTGCTCAAAACACTGGTCGTGTGGCAAAAGACTGAACTTAGATGACTTTCCAAGCATCAAGTTTACCGAATTAGGAAGCCAAGTGTCTCCAAAAGTCAAGCAAGAGCACTGGCATTGTGCTGCTACGCTCTGCACCAATTCCTGGCGCACTAAAAACAAGAACTTGAAGTATTGCAGGCTAAAAGAAATCGCAGACTGCCCCGAGAAACGGCGTGAGTATAACAAAATTCTGAAAAACAAAGGAATTAACTTCAAACGGGATTTCACTTGCTCTGCTCACTGGAGCAAAGGGGAACGCAAGAACTTAAGGTAATTCCCCTGAAATAAAACTGACAATAGATTTTCGTGCAAACTTTGCCCAATAAATATTTATCATATGAGAACTTCAATTTTGAAATAAAAAAGGGGGGTGCCCATACTCATTAAGGAGCACTGGGGCACTGAAAATGACCCATTTTGGCATTATTTAACGCTTATTACAAGAACGCATTCCCAGAAATAATTGTAAATTTTTGTGACCGAGACTCGTAAGAACACGCATTAAACTGGAGTCAATGCATTGTATCGGACACAAATAAACTTTTTAAGTTTGATTTCGACAGAAAGCTGAATCCTTGATTAAAATTTCAACCAAATTTCTTGACATGGTTACCATAGGGCAAAATTGAAAAGACCACAGTTTACTTGCTATTTTCGCTATTTATTCAATTATCAGCAATAGAAATCAGATCAGTCTTTCCTCAAGCAAAGTTTATGATAAGTTGATTACAATGACTGGAAAAAAAATTGGGGTGCCCATGCTCGTTGGTGAGCTATAGCCATTTTTCAACTAAAAGAGCTCAATATCAAGGCAAATCCGCCATGTTTTCAGTGTGCACGTGCACGAGAGCGCGCTAAATGACGCCATAAATTATGCGCAGAAAGGATGCGCAGTGCAATTGTGAGGAATAACCTTAAGAGTAACTTTCTATAAATACTACGGATAGGTGTGCAAAATGCAAAAATCGAATTCCCTCAAACTTTTTCACCAGAAAGCCCTCTGGAAACTATTTAAGAAAATACAACTTTCAGTTCGTTTGGATTTATATTTTTCAAGAAAAGCGATTTTTTAATTTTCACCCTCAGAGAAGCCCTCGAACCACTGAAAAATGTGCTTCGTATTTGCGACTCGTATGAGAAAACTATAACAAATATCAAAACTATTTCGATATTACACAATTCAATAACCCTTCCTTTACATGGTACCGTTATTAGAATTCGAAAAGATTCAAACCTGAATTTTTAAAAAATTTTCAAATTTACCCTCCCAAACACCATCATCAGAAAGCTCGATTTTGGCAAATTTCAACGGTAAAATTCTCTACCTGGTACATGGATTCCGCTGTAAAGATGGTATTCTATAGAAAGAGTAAGGTTTCCTCTATCGTTCTGTGAAATAAAATTTTTGGGCAACTCCAACTGCGAATTTAGACGACCGATAATATTTACGGTACTTGCTTAAAGTTTATGACCTTTGAACTTACAGTTGTCTTAATACATACAGGAGATAACCTAAACAACAGTTGAAATTTTAGTATGAATGCGACCCTTTCTGCCATTTAAATGATTTATAGTTATTTTTTATCTTCTGTGGGCAATTGTATCGAAAGTAATATTTTTTTTACGCTTAATTCTAACTTGTTTATGAGTACATGCGTATTTGATTACTGAAGCGGAAATTTGTGAATATTAAATTTGTTCCATCTATAAAGTTCTGTTTCGTGTGCTGCAAGGCGTTAAGTGTTCTCATTAAAACAAAACGGTATTGCCAAGTAGAAGGTTTTCCCCTCAGATTTTAAAACAACATATAGTTTTTGGCTTACCGTCCACATGCATGGCTTGATTTACTCAGCAGAGTTATACCGGGTGTGATAGCAATGAGATGGCGTGACGATAATTGACAAGTCAGAGTCACGAATCCAATCGCATCGAATTCATCAAAATATATTTATTGTATCTTTTGACATCATAATACTTCGAGACTACTTGATAAAGACTCTCGTGAAATAAGTCTACAAAATTTTGAAACCCTTATTACGGTGAAGTGAAGAACCTGGACCTACACTATTATTATATCGCAGTCGAGTGATCCTCGAGTGTATTCTCAAATCGTTGGTGGCACTTGCGTCACGATCCTAGGGTTTCGAATCCCAAACATGTTCAATTTGTGAAAATTGGATAATGTGGCAAAGATATTCAAAGTCATTTCTGCGTGATCCCCTTCCCCACCCTTCCTTGGTCGGGCTTACAAGCCTGTGTGGAAGGCGTCCGAAGCGGAGAGAAAGGGGAAAGACGAGCGCGTGAAGCGCTAGAAGATCAGTCCTCCCTTTCTACGGCCTGCTACGCGGGCTAACATGCGACTCGAGATGCGTTTGGTGTTTTTCCGAAATGTTAATATCTCTTGTGAATCAAAATCAAAACAAAGTAACAGAAAGAAGTTTGGATCAATATCAGTATCTCGTAACCTGCGCACCTACCGCTCCCCTAACCCAACATGTTATAATAAGTTAATAAGTCACTGTTACTGTTGGGTTAGGCGAGGGGTAGGTGCGCAGTTGCCCAGATACTGATATTGATTCGAAAGATCAACGTACCGGAGATTTAACCATAACTACTGAACATTTTCTAACAGGCCAAAATTGCCTATAAAGGACATGATCGCGCAACATCTCGATGCCCAACCTAGTTCCCAGGGCTTTTCCTTTTCCCGCCTCTCCCAATTTCAAAGGGAAAAGTCCTGGGAATGAAGTTGCTCGATGCCGGTAAGGAGAACTGGAATAAAGGATTGCTTTCCAAAAAATACCACCTAACCATCATGTAGCACATGTAAATCTTTGAAGTCCTTATTGTTGCCAGGATTCTCTTGAACGACTGTAAATATCACTATAGACAGCGAGGCAAAAACGGCTGCCGCAAAATTGAACATATTTTTTTCGCAACGGTAAATGATGTTGCACTGTTAAGCTCTGGCCACACGACCGCAACATTCAAACGCAACAGATCACAACATTGTTGGGCGTAACATGTTGCGTGCGTTTGGCCACTCTGTTGCAACGTGTTCCGACAAGTTGCAAGTTGAAAATTGAATTAGTGCGCATGCCCAGGTGCAACATTGTTGCACGAACCTGGCCAAACGACTACAACATCATGCAACATCCACAATTGTTACATGAAAAATTTGACAATTTTCAAATTTGAGCCAACAACACCCAACATGTCGCAACACATCGAACAGGGTGGCTAAACGCACGCAACATGTTGCACCTAACAATGTTGCGATCGTTTGCCCGGGACTTTAACGATCAGATCAACTGTCTTAAAGCAAAATGGTATAAGCTTGATAAAAGTTATCACTGTCACTTTTTTACCATCTCAGACAAACAAAAACTTAAAAACGAGGCTTCTGACGAGTTCTTAGGGGAGGCTAAAACTGTCTTAGGAGAATATCTTTAGAACTTCTCCTCAAATTTACAAATAAATGGTACTCTTGAGTCAATAAGTCACAACAATAATGGCGGCCAGTCATTTGCAGGGACTATGGTGACAATCGCATGACTCGAGAAACTCTCCAAGTAAGGACAAGTAGGGAGCTTTCCGCCGTCCTTTTATGTTTCCCACGTTATTATCAAAGTGTTCCCAATGCATCTAAGAGCCCACCCTTGCATCTAAGAGCCCACCCTTGTGGAAGAACCTCAGAACCTCCGCTTTCTTAATTATGCAATTTAAATGATACGTGAGAATGTTTCGGCGCCGCACAAAAGAAAGCAGATGAGCCATTGGTGTTTTGGCATTGAATGGGATTCAGTGCTAATAACTGCCTTTATAAATTATTTAACAAGCAAGAGGACAACAATGCGATAAGTCATCAGATTCACGGATTTTCATAATAACAAGCGGAGTCTACAAATTATTATTATTTTTTCATTCATTATTATTATTATTCATTATTATCATTATCATTATCATTATCATTATCATTATCATTATCGTTATCATTATCATTATCATTATTATTATTGTAATGCAGTGTTGTACTTCTATTATTATTATTATTATTATTATTGTTATTATTATTATTATTATTATTATTATTATTATTATTATTATTATTATTTCATTCATTTATATGTTACTATCTTAAAGTTTCGCTTGACCGTATCTCTTGTAGTGAGGCAAGCCGACAAATATCCCCCCCTCGACTCCCGCCCAATCTTTAATTTCTAGTCCCATAGTCCCACTTCTGCACGTGGTTAGCCATGGAATCATTTGGAAACTTGTAAATAGCCGGGCCGCAATTTTACTCAAGAGACTCTAGTCTCAAAAGACTCACCCTTTGGCACGGTCAGCTACATTGATTAGTGCCATTGAATTTGATTTCGCATATCATGAAATCACGCCTTATTGGGCCTCATGGTGATTATCTGTTATAGTAGCATTCAGTATTTTCTTAATAATCTTCCGCAATATTTTCAACATTTTTGACCTGCTCTAGCCAACAGTAGCCATGCTTCGTTCAGAGAAGAATCGCACACACCAGTAGCCTTCAAATGACCTCAGATGTCTTTGTCACATTTTTGAATTAAAACACCTTAAACATGTGCGGGATTCGTAATACTCGGACCGCACGTACCACCAAAGATTTGAGAATAATTGCAGGTGGCCATTTTTTAGTTGTTATTGTCATGTGATGATGCCACACTCGAGGATCACACGACCGTAGCATAAAAATTATAGATTCAGGTTTTTTATTTCACAGCAATGAAAGTTTCAAAAATTTTAGACGTATTTCACAAGAGTCTTTATCAAGTAATCTCAAAGAAAGATGATATTTATACTTATTTTTGTTGAATTCGATTCGCAAAAAAGCGACTCTGACTTCTCAGTTATCGTCACGCCATCTCACCGCTAACACACCTGGTGTAACGCTGCTGAGTAAATCAAGCCATGCATGTGGATAGGAAGTCAAAAGTTATATGTTGTTTTAAAATCTGAGAGGAAAACCTTCTACTTTGCAATATCATTTTGTTTTAACGAGAACACTTAACGCCTTGCAGCACACGAAATAGAACTTTATAGATGGAACAAATTTAATATTCACAAATTTCCGCTTCAGTAATCAAATACGCATGTACTCATAAACAAGCTAGAAGCGTAAAAAAATATTACTTTCGATACAATTGCCCACAGAAGATAAAAAATAACTATAAATCATTTAAATGGCAGAAAGGGTCGCATTCATACTAAAATTTCAACTGTTGTTTAGGTTATCTCCTGTATGTATTAAGACAACTGTAAGTTCAAAGGTCATAAACTTTAAGCAAGTACCGTAAATATTATCGGTCGTCTAAATTCGCAGTTGGAGTTGCCCAAAAATTTTATTTCACAGAACGATAGAGGAAACCTTACTCTTTCTATAGAATACCATCTTTACAGCGGAATCCATGTACCAGGTAGAGAATTTTACCGTTGAAATTTGCCAAAATCGAGCTTTCTGATGATGGTGTTTGGGAGGGTAAATTTGAAAATTTTTTAAAAATTCAGGTTTGAATCTTTTCGAATTCTAATAACGGTACCATGTAAAGGAAGGGTTATTGAATTGTGTAATATCGAAATAGTTTTGATATTTGTTATAGTTTTCTCATACGAGTCGCAAATACGAAGCACATTTTTCAGTGGTTCGAGGGCTTCTCTGAGGGTGAAAATTAAAAAATCGCTTTTCTTGAAAAATATAAGTCCAAACGAACTGAAAGTTGTATTTTCTTAAATAGTTTCCAGAGGGCTTTCTGGTGAAAAAGTTTGAGGGAATTCGATTTTTGCATTTTGCACACCTGTCCGTAGTATTTATAGAAAGTCACTCTTAAATGATCTTCCAGATTTGCCATGTGCACCTGAGTTTGCTGAGCGAAAGGTAACAAATAAAACAACCCCAGTCAGCAAAATAAAGTGTGCAAAACGATGTATACAACGTAAGTCAGAAGGCAGCAATGTGAAGAAAAGGAGGGTTCTCTCCTATAGCAGCTGTAATGAGCCTTCTAACACTGAAATCTTACAAAAGGAAATTGATGATCTTAAAGAAAAGCTGAGAACAAAAACAATTGAAGTAAATCAATTAAGTGATCTTGTCAATAACTTACAATTACAAAATGAAACATATCAGTCTCAGCTGAAACAGTTTGTGTACACGAGTGAGAAGACAACTTTTTCCTACAAATGCTTAAAAAAGAATCCAAAGCAGTTTTTCTACATGACTGGCCTATCTGTTGAAGATTTTGATTGCCTGTTTGCTTGTGTTGAGCCCTACCTACCTGCTATAATGTACCCTGATTGTAAAACTCACCAACAGAGAAAGCTGACAAAAAGAACTGAGTTGATGTGCTTTATGACAGTATGCAGACATACACTTCACCTTGGTATTGTTGGATACATGACAGGCACCAGTGTTTCAACTCAATCCAGAATCTTTACAGCATGGGCAGTTTTTCTATCAACTCTGTTTGATCAGTTAGACCTAAGTCCTTGCCCTGGAGAGGTGCTTTCTCTTTTACCTCTGGATTTTTATGCATCTGGTTTCCAGGACACAGTGTTGCTAGGAGACTGCACAGAGAACTGGATTGCTTCACCAGAAAACTTTGACATCAGCAATGCAACATTTAGTACATACAAGAACCATGACACTGGTAAAACAGGAATTTGGATAACACCCTTTGGCAGTCTTGTAATGTGTACTGATACGTATGCAGGGTCAGTCACTGATAATGACTTAACTGCTGACTGTGGAGTGCTGGATATGATACAAGACAAAGGTGCTACAGTGCTTACAGATAAAGGTTTTGGTATCGAAGACTTATGTCATGCCAAAGGCTTGTGCCACAATCGCCCTCCAATGAAATTTGATGCACAGTACGAAGAGACTGATATAGCGAAGAACTTTGATGTGGCCACTCTACGAATATACAATGAAAATTACATTGGACGCATGCGGGATTGGTCAATTTTGAATGCTTGCTGGCCCAAAAATAGAATTGACCTTCTAGGATGTGTATACAAAGTGCTGGCTAATGTTGTAAACATGTTGTTTCACCCCATCTGTGCAAAAGATGCAACGAAATCGAAGTCAAGGGAAGTGTCTCATGATGCAACTGTACCACTTTCCATTTTCGTATAAGGCCATTAGGCCTCTGTACTCTCTCCGAACCTTGGTTTCAACACATCTTTATTATATTCATTACCAGCTTGTTTTTTTTTCAAATTCAGCCTTGTATCTTAGATGCAGAAATAAGTCCGACTTGTTTTTGTGCTGAGACAAGACTGAGAAAAAATGACTTTCAACGCTAGGTTTTATCGTATCAAGTTTGGCCTTCACCTTCCCTTCCATTTCCAAAACGTCTCTCTCATACCAGTCACTGAAGTCACTGGTACCATCACTTGGCTTCAGAACCTTTTTCGTGGCCCTGACTTTCTTAATATCTCTTCTTGCTCCACGTAAATTTCTCAAGTATTTTAATTTTATTTGTGTCGCTGTTCTTTTGGTCACTGAAGTTCTCTTCTTATGCCACTTCTGAAGCTTCTCAGTGCATGACATGTTGAGATAGAGTTTCTTGTTGTCACGATAGTAATTAAGTTCAATTAGCAAGGCTATCACATGGCAACACAGTCCACTTTTTCCAACTGCACATCCACAGTATGCTTTTACAGGTGTATTGTTAGCAAAAAGGATAGTTGCAGGTCTAGAAACACTTCCTGTATATGATTTCAGAATACTAGCTTTCACATAAATAACGCCAGAATGTTCACTAGCTTCAGTAGCTTTCACTGACATTATTCTTCTCGAAGAGAATAATCGGTAAGCCTTTCTGTACTGCCCTTTTCCACCAGCATACTTAGCTTTTTGATACTCTTTAATGGTGCTCTCGGTCACGATTGGTGCGGCTACATCTGTGTTCTTGCCAATGACCTTCCACCTTGCAGATGGAGGAGGAATCGAAGAAGGATCGAGTGCAGTTGAAAACTTATAATCTTCTTGGATTCGGGCGACTTTTTTATCGAATAACTGTTTACACTTGCCGAGTGGCTCTAATCTTTGAACAAGCTCTTTCTTCTCGCCGGATACTTTTAGTTTGAGGAAATTGCAGAAAGATTTCAGCTTTTCTTTGCTTAGCTTCGGCAGATTCTCTGAGTTAATATCGGCAAATATTTCTTCGTAAGGGACATGCTTTGATTCGTGTTTTTCCTGACAGTCCGCCATCTTGAACTTGGAATTTTTAAAAAGTCCGCAAAAATCCGGTAGTGCCAGGTCACCGCGCGGTATGAAATTACGCAAGGGGAGTTATCTGAAAGAACATCCGTTCAATTGCTCGAAGTGACAACGCATTTTCTTTCTTTTTCTTTTTATTTCGGGCTCGACTTCTGTAAACACAACGTGCAACTAACACACGCAAAAAAAAACGGTTGAAAATACACTTCTCAAGTGCAGTTTGTCTCTTGCGGCCTAATTTCAGACGTCAGTCTTGTCCGAGTGCAAATGCTACCTGTCAAATTACTTTGCTGAATTATCAGAAAGCAAATTCGCTGCATTTGCGAGAAATGACAACGCATTTTCTTCAGACGCCTTGTTTGACCTGGCATCTGTACTCCCTGGGCCTTGGTAAGGGGCTTTCACAGCCGTGCAGTCCTGAGTAAATTTGAAGTCAAGAGCTCGGGCTCGTGAAATCGATCCTGCACGGGAAAAGGATAACTGATCGACCTGATCACTCTGACCGTATGGTAAAAGTCACAACACATTTTTCTTCAGACGGAGTGTTAGTGCTGGTATATGTAAGATTTCGGCCGTAATTGTAATGTAATTTGCTTACCCACGGAGCACCAGGATTTCACAAGGACTCCTGCTGCAAAACGCCCGTGAATTCCAGGATCGAATTGGAAATGTTGGTTTTTGAGGAGAGGGGAAAACCGAGTACCCGGAGAAAAACCTCTCGGAGCAGAGTAGAGCACCAACAACAAATGATGCCGGGTCTGGGAATCCAACCCGGGCCGCATTGGTGGGAGGCGAGCGCTCTCACCACTGCGCTATCCCAATTTCAGCTCCCCGTCACAAGAAGCATTTAAAATCTGAGAAAATCTGAGGTCTAGAGCTTCTGAAATCGATCTCGTGTGAGCAACAGATAACTGATCACTTTGAACATTGTTAAATACGGTGGTTTGTTGACTTGCACGTAAAGCCAAATATATTTGATAGTCCTCCTCCTCTCGTGTTTTGAGGCAGAGGTATCGAACGCCTTAAAGGCGGGCATATAGGACCAGTTCTTGGAAAGGTTTCCCCTTTCTTCGCCCAAAGCTCTTTCACTATGGATCTGCTACTTGTGCTCGACGCAAACGACGAGAGCTTTACTTGTGAATCAGGCTTTTGAATTAGTCCTTGGAGGTCGTCGTTTGGGCCATGAACACTAGCCCCATCGCAAATCTTCTTTATCTTTTTGGCGTCTGTCTTGATTGCCATCCAGTTCATTACCTCTCGGCCACTCAGATAAGAAATATACTTTTCCTTGTTGCTGTTAATCAAGGATGTGAGAATACGTTGGGAAAATGTACGCTTACTAGACTGCATGTTTTGCAGAAAAATATCAAGTTCCACCTTTAATTTTTTTTATTTTGATTTTAGAAGCTGAAGATCAGTCTTCAAGTCCTGGATTTGCCGGTCTTTTCTACTCGAGCTTAAGTACAGCATTCATTCACGAAATTTGCGCGTGTATGGCCGCCCCGCAAATGACACTTCGTACAGGCTGTTGCTTGTAGAATCTAAGGGTTTCTATGAGAAGGACTGCTCAAGTGAAGCTATTTCATGAGTTTTCCTTGCAATTTCAGCTTCTTGTTTTCGAATTTGTTCTTTTTAGACCGAATTAGATTTTCAACGGGTGAAGAACTTGGCGTTCGCCTTCAGAAGTGGATGGTGGACGTGGAATCTCAGTTTCAAATTCTTTCTTTCTCTTCTTAGGTGGCGCAGGCAATACCACACCTCGGCCTGAACATTGATTCTCTTCCAGTCTGTTCCAGGAACATCTCACGCACGCCTAAACAGTTCGCCCATGAGGGCTTCTTCTAAGTTCACATAGCAGTTTTCATGTTTTTGAGACCCTCGAGAGTAGCAAACTCGTTGTTGATTTCCGGCCGTCATGTTGATGGCCATATGGATGGGCACTAGCATGGCTCTCCATGCATGCAAATCTCTTTAAATTTGGGTAAAAAGTTTCTCCGGATATCTTGCATAAGAAACATTGCCGTGACCTGAATCTTGGCGAGAGTCTTTGCATATTACCTTAATCTATTGAACGGTTTTGATTTTTATTTTGATCTATTTTGAATGGCGTGACACTGAATTTCACTCTACTTATGAATCCGTGAAAATTTAAGTTTTCTGTTGAAGAAGTGAAAAATGTTCAACATTTAAGGAAATCTGTGCCGTAATAAACCTTTACTTGGTACACAGCGAAAGCACAACCAAACCTGCGAAAATGTCAAGTGAAAAATTTGGGCGCTCCAAATGGTCACGTGAGCAAGCCCAAAATTCAAATGCGATCGATCGATTTTTCTGGGTTGCTTAAAGTTTAGTGAATTTGGTAGAGTAACACAACACGAAGTGCTCATCAAAAAACACGAGTGAGGGAACAAAAAAAGTCGTGAGACTGAGCAGAGAACGGAAAATGTACGAATGTCAAGAATCGTAGGAGTCTTCACGGCAGGCTTCTAAGTCCAAATATATATGTTCTTAAATAGTGGAACCAGAGAATTAACTCTGAAGTGTAAATTATAGTGCTACTTAAACCCATGAATAACCCACTGGGCGTTAGCCCTAGTAAAGGGAAACAGGGAACCACACGAGGCAAAGAAAAAATCTTTTGACCTCGGTGGGAATCGAACCCACGACCTCCGGAATAGATCTACCGTTACGCTGCCGACTGAGCTACAAGGTCGCACAGAGAAAGTCGGGGACGATTTTAGATGGTGAATCGCGGCGAAGAGAAAGTAAGAGTACATATGAATGTTGTGCCGCGTAGCACTGGGAACACAAATAGTGGAACCAGAGAATTAACTCTGAAGTGTAAATTATAGTGCTACTTAAACCCATGAATAACCCACTGGGCGTTAGCCCTAGTAAAGGGAAACAGGGAACCACACGAGGCAAAGAAAAAATCTTTTGACCTCGGTGGGAATCGAACCCACGACCTCCGGAATAGATCTACCGTTACTCTGCAGACTGAGCTACAAGGTAGCACAGAGAAAGTCGGGGACGATTTTAGATGGTGAATCGCGGCGAAGAGAAAGTAAGGGTACATATGAATGTTGTGCCGCGTAGCACTGGGAACACAAATAGTGAACCAGAGAATTAACTCTGAAGTGTAAATTATAGTGCTACTTAAACCCATGAATAACCCACTGGGCGTTAGCCCTAGTAAAGGGAAACAGGGAACCACACGAGGCAAAGAAAAAATCTTTTGACCTCGGTGGGAATCGAACACTGGAAAAGTTGAAAATTTACAGAGTATGTAAATAACATGTAATTAACATGTAAATCATCAAAAAGAGACTGTAAAGATTAATTTACATGATTTTTCCCCATTTACATGTTTGTGGAGTTCCATGTAAAAAACATGTAAATATTTCCAATGAAACATGTAAATAATGGAGGTAACACTGTAAATTTTTCTAAGGAAAGGAACAAGATCATGTAAATGACATGTAAATTGTTCCTGCCAATACTGTAAATAGCCTGTAAATTTCTTGTGATTTGACCATGAAACCCGCAAATAACATGTAAATTTCATACAGGGAGGATGTCAAATCACTGTAAATAACATGTAAATCGAAAAAGGGAGCCTGTAAATATAATGTAAATCGAAAAAGGGAGCCTGTAAATGTAATGTAAATCGAAAAAGGGAGCCTGTAAATAACATGGAAATCACAAGAAGGACCCTGTAAATAACATGTAAATCGAAAAGGGGAGCCTGTAAAATAACATGTAAATCAAAAAAGGGAGCCTGTAAATAACATGTAAATCGAAAGAGGGAGCCTGTA
>JAHPZR010005206.1:0-35000 GCA_019787425.1 Platygyra sinensis
TTTAAGAAATTGAGCACTCAAAACAAGAAGTTTCATGCTTTTAGTTGTTGTAGGAAACATCCCCGTGTTATTAGAAGCTATTTAAGTCAGTCACAGATTTACGAGTCCGGAAAATCTGTCTTTTCCGACTCTCTCTTAAACTTCGAAACCGGAAAACTGGTCACTGGTGATAACGGCGAAAGGACTACAACTTACAGGGGTTATACTTGCAAACCAAACGGAAGAAACTTAACCGGAACATATACTGTATAACTTCTAAAGACACTTACAGGAATAAAGGGAAGTAATATAATAATGGTTGTTTAATATTCACATTTCCGTGAGATCCGGAAAATCCGTCTTTTTCGCCATTTCAAATAAACTCTTCATAGGTTAATGTATTAATGTATTCCCCTTGCAGTGAAATCATACTGCAAGTTCTTAGGCTTTAAACTTCTGTATTTAAAGGGTGGAAAAGGTGGATTTCCCGGATTTCACGCAAATGTGCATATTTAACAACCATTATTATATTACTTCCCTTTATTCCTGTAAGCGTCTTTAGAAGTTACACAGTAGATGTTCCGGTTAAGTTTCTTCCGTTTGGTTTGCAAGTATAACCCCTGTAAGTTGTAGTCCTTTCGCCCTTATCACCAGTGACCAGTTTTGCCGGTTTCGGAGTTTATGAGAGGGTGGGAAAAGACAGATTTTCCGGACTCATAAATCTGTGACTGACTTAAATAGCTTCAAATTAAATAACACAAGGAAGTTTGCTACTTAAACTTCAACTTCAACTTTATTATTACATTTTACACATATTATAGTAGAATGGGATAATTTGGTTTTATCAACTGAGTTGATAATGTGAATTAGCCACCGTAAAGAGATTCGAAAGCTGACGTTTCGAGCGCTAGCCCTTCGTCGGAGCGAATCCCACGAAGGGCTAGCGCTCGAAACGTCAGCTTTCGAATCTCTTTACGGTGGCTAATTCACATTATCAACTCAGTTGATAAAACCAAATTATCCTGTAATACTCCCACCGACGCAGCACCATAGTTTCTTTAGAAACTTACCCTCTCTACTTATAGTAGAATGACCTGGCACCGCAGGTAGCAAAAGCTAGTCGAGGCGGGCCAGGAACAATAACTTAAAGCATGAAACTTCTTGTTTTGAGTGCTCAATTTCTTAAATCAGTTCACTCTTGAAAGACTCTAACAACAGTTCTGAACTTCTTAAAAGAGAGTTGTTTGCACATAGTGAATTTATGACCGTCTTTTCCGCCATCTCAGATAAACTTTTCATGGCTTAAATAATGTATTCCCCTTGCTGTTAAATCATACTGGAAGTTCTTAGGCTTCAAACCTCTGTATTTGAAGGGTGGAAAAGGTGGATTTCCCGGATTTCACGAAAATGTGAATATTTAACAACCATTATTATATTACTTCCCTTTATTCCTGTAAGTGTCTTTAGAAGTTATACAGTATATGTTCCGGTTAAGTTTCTTCCGTTTGGTTTGCAAGTATAACCCCTGTAAGTTGTAGTCCTTTCGCCGTTATCACCAGTGACCAGTTTTCCGGTTTCGAAGTTTAAGAGAGAGTCGGAAAAGACAGATTTTCCGGACTCGTAAATCTGTGACTGACTTAAATAGCTTCTAATAACACGGGGATGTTTCCTACAACAACTAAAAGCATGAAACTTCTTGTTTTGAGTGCTCAATTTCTTAAATCAGTTCACTCTTGAAAGACTCTAACAACAGTTCTGAACTTCTTGAAAGAGAGTTGTTTGCGCATAGTGAATTTATGACCATCTTTTCTGCCATCTCAGATAAACTTTTCATGGCTTAAATGATGTATTCCCCTTGCTGTTAAATCGTACTGGAAGTTCTTAGGCTTTAAACTTCTGTATTTAAAGGGTGGAAAAGGTGGATTTCCCGGATTTCACGCAAATGTGCATATTTAACAACCATTATTATATCACTTCCCTTTATTCCTGTAAGTGTCTTTAGAAGTTATACAGTAGATGTTCCGGTTAAGTTTCTTCCGTTTGGTTTGCAAGTATAACCCCTGTAAGTTGTAGTCCTTTCGCCCTTATCACCAGTGACCAGTTTTGCCGGTTTCGGAGTTTATGAGAGGGTGGGAAAAGACAGATTTTCCGGACTCATAAATCTGTGACTGACTTAAATAGCTTCAAATTAAATAACACAGGGATGTTTCCTACCACAACTTAAAGCATGAAACTTCTTGTTTTGAGTGCTCAATTTCTTAAATCAGTTCACTCTTGAAAGACTTTAACAACAGTTCTGAACTTCTTGAAAGAGAGTTGTTTGCGTGTAGTGGATTTATGACCGTCTTTTACTTTTTATGTTCCACCTGAATTAGCCTGAATGACTTGAATACTCTCCAAAGAACGCAATCAAGAAATGTGGAAAGATCCGCGCAAGACTTTGTTGCATTATTTCAGTCAGAAATAGAAATGACACTAAATAACCAAACGAATATCACTATACCAAGTATAGGCGCCGACAGAGTTTTACGTGTTTTAAGTTAGGATTCACTCAACTAATTGTTTAACGATTGTAGATACATGCATTTGAAAGATAAACAGAGTTTGACTTTAAGACTGGCTTCTTTTGTACACGTTTCCAGCGTTGTTAAACTTGAGGCATTTTGAGTCCAGCCCTTTTCTTTAGAGAATCTGCTGTTCTTCCCGCTTGAAATTTGAAATCGGAATCTCTAAGAATGGCGGTCCATTGTCCATATCCATGCCTGTTAATTCCTTGTTTGAGAAAATCGTCCTCGTCTGCCGTAAATTTCATCACCCGATGAAGTTTCCTCTGGGTTCGCAGGTTCTCAGCGGGAATGACCACCTTTCTGGGGGGAGACAAGCTTGCTTTTTCCATAGTTTCAACCGACATTGTCGAGCTAGAAGTTGGACCACCAAACCTCGCCTGTACATCTTCGTCCACCTCTGACCCCTTGCTTCCTTGAAGCTTTTGTAGACACTCGTGAGCCTTCACAGCAACTTCGCGCGATCTCCGCTTTTGATAGTGAACTTTGGCAACAGCAGAACTGTGTTTCTGGTCTTCCGACAAAATCCTTTGCTCCTCGCTGGTGAGCTGATTGAGGCTTTCCGTTTCAACAATTTGGCGATAACGCGTAGGATGAATGTACTTGCCAATTGCATCAAAAACCAGTTTGCTCATAATTTCGCCCAATTTACCATGTTGGCCGCCATTTCTGTTGACGAGAACGAAATCACACTGGGGTTTGAGAAGCGGTCTGACGTGCGAGATGTAGCCATTGAGCACTTGCATGTTTGCATCCGTCAGAACCAAAGAATCAAATCCATACTTTCCAGCAGTCTTGAACGTTTTCTGATCAATGAATCCACCCTTTTCCTTAGCTGTAGCAATCATGTCCACCGTCAAATATTGATAAGTCATGGGACGTGACCCCTTCACTTTGATAAACAGATACATGGCTACAAATTTCGTGGCAAATGTTAGGTCTGAGGGGTTTACTTGAGCTGGACTCGATTTGCAAATCTTCACGGTATTTTCGTAGCGCGGCAGATGGAATTTCACGACCTCCAACAGCTCTTCCATTGTTGCCCAGTGGCCTCTTGCTTCCAGTGTCTCAATGTCTAAATCTTGTGTCCACTGCAATCGCATCATCTTTGCGACTGTCTTTCGCGCTCTTTTGAGGTACAACTCTGTTGCAGAGAACTTTTGAAAGACTGCCTCTGATGCGCCATGAAGTTTTCTGAAGTCGATCATTTCAGAAATAGCATCTATGTAGCCCAAACGCCCACCATGGCCGAGCTTGCATTCGTCTTGTAAGTAGTCGATAAACTTGAACAACATATTTGGAGAACACCAACTAAAGTCCACCACGTCAAATGTCAACTCTTCCTCGTCTTCACAACAAAATCTAAGAAACTTAAAGCATCTTGTTACTATTTGTTGGGCTGCACGATCTTTCTTGTAACCACCACCACTTCCAGTCAGCCATTTTGTAAATACTTCGCCAATGTCGCAACATAATGAAAATGAGGGAAGTAACTTTACCGCATGCTTCGTGGTCTCGCTTGTTTGATCTTGAATTGCGCTCTCTATTGAAACATTGCTTGCTACCTTTAGCGAATCTGTGATTTCTTTCGAATTGGGTTTTTCGTCAAAGTAAAAGAACCAACTGTGCTTGGTGTAAACATGTTTCCTGCAGCCCCTCTGACTCTGAAACCCATCATGGTCACACTCTTGTACTGGGTAGTGATACAAACTGTCTGTTTCGTCCTTTTCCAAGTGACGGCGTTTCGGTTTTGGTGATGCTCCATCGATATCCGACCAATTGACTTTGCACTTCTTGCTCATTTTGCCGTTTTAAGAACATTTGGGCAACCGGAACCGATGACGAATAATGGAACTGCATATACTTGTTTTTATTTGCCAAGGCATGCGCTTACTTGCCCGCCCTCATTACTATTGTGCAAAATTCATGACACTTGGATGCAATCAAACTTGCCCAAGCAGGGCTGTGCACGCTCTATTGTTTGCTTCAAATGGGAATGCGAAACAAAATGGTCCGAAATGTGTTCCCCAATGACAAATTTGAGAACAATATGTTTCATTCACGGATAGGAACTCGGAACAAAACAGTCCTAATTTACCAATTTGGGAACAGTGTGTTCCATTTACAGATAGGAACTCGGAACAAAACAGTCCTAATTTACCAATTTGGGAACAGTGTGTTCCATTTACAGATAGGAACTCGGAACAAAACAGTCCTAATTTACCAATTTGGGAACAATGTGTTCCATTTACACATAGGAACTAGGAACAAAACAGTCCTAACTGACCAATTTGGGAACAATATGTTCCATTGACAGATAGGAACTCGGAACAAAACAGTCCTAACTGACCAATTTGGGAACAATATGTTCCATTGACAGATAGGAATTCGGAACAAAACACTCCTAATTTACCAATTTGGGAACAGTGTGTTCCATTCACAGATAGAAACTCGGAACGAAACGTTCCTCTTTTACACCAGAGTGAACGTTTTGTTCCTAGCTTGTAAAAAAGGTGGTCCTCTTATAGTCAATAAGAACACAAAAACAAGGAACGAGGAACGTTCTTTTTTGAAAGATCGGAACAACCAAGAAAACTTAAAATCAGTAAAAAACGAGCTTAAGACTTAAAGAAAAACTCAAAAACGCGTAAGTCAAGTGCTAAGGCGAAGTGGAAGCAGGCTTGAAAATCTGGTGAAGTTTAATTCACTCAAAAGCGGCAAAACGCGCGATGATAAAATTTTGGGAAATGTATAGGATCGTTTCCCAAAATTTCAGTTCCTTTTCCCTTTCTGGCTCAACTCACAGTTTCAGACCTTTTGTTGGTCAGATTTGCGACCTAATTGTGTGCTCTCTTTTAAACGTTTAGGCCGGTAAAACTTGTCACTGATGATAATGGCGAAAGGACTACACTTAGAAGGTTTATACTTGCACACCAAACGGAACAAACTTAACCGGAACATCTGTTGTATAACTTCTAAAGATACTTACAGGAATAAAGACAAGTAATGTAATTATGGTTGTTAAATATTCACATTTCCGTGAAATCCGGGAAATCCACCTTTTCCACACCTCAAGTACAGAAGTTTGAAGCCTAAGAACTTCCAGTATGATTTAACAGCAAGGGGAATACATTAAGCCATGAAAAGTTCACCTGAGATGGCGGAAAAGACGGATTTTCCGGATTTCACGGAAACGTGAATATTAAACCGCATTATTATATTACTTCTCTTTCTTACTGTAAGTATCTTATATAAATAATATAATAATATTAATATATAAGCTACTTACAGTAAGAAAGAGAAGTAATATAATAATACTGTTTAATATTCACATTTCCGTGAAATCCGGAAAATCCGTCTTTTCCGCCATCTCAAATAAATTGTTCATGGGTTAATGTATTCCCCTTGCTGTTAAATCATACTGGAAGTTATAAGGTTTCAAACTTCTGTACTTAGGGGTCGGAAAAGACGGATTTTACGGATTTTACGGAAATGTGAATATTAAACACCATTATTATATTACTTCTCTTTCTTACTGTAAGTATCTTATATATTATTATTATTATTATTATTGTTATTATTATTATTATTATTAAATTATTTATATAAGATACTTACAGAAACAAAGGGAAGTAATATAGTCATGTTTGTTTAATATTCACATTTCCGTGAGATCCGGAAAATCCGTCTTTTCCGCCATTTCAAATAAACTCTTCATAGGTTAATGTATTAATGTATTCCCCTTGCAGTGAAATCATACTGCAAGTTCTTAGGCTTTAAACTTCTGTATTTAAAGGGTGGAAAAGGTGGATTTCCCGGATTTCACGCAAATGTGCATATTTAACAACCATTATTATATTACTTCCCTTTATTCCTGTAAGCGTCTTTAGAAGTTACACAGTAGATGTTCCGGTTAAGTTTCTTCCGTTTGGTTTGCAAGTATAACCCCTGTAAGTTGTAGTCCTTTCGCCCTTATCACCAGTGACCAGTTTTGCCGGTTTCGGAGTTTATGAGAGGGTGGGAAAAGACAGATTTTCCGGACTCATAAATCTGTGACTGACTTAAATAGCTTCAAATTAAATAACACAAGGAAGTTTGCTACTTAAACTTCAACTTCAACTTTATTATTACATTTTACACATATTATAGTAGAATGGGATAATTTGGTTTTATCAACTGAGTTGATAATGTGAATTAGCCACCGTAAAGAGATTCGAAAGCTGACGTTTCGAGCGCTAGCCCTTCGTCGGAGCGAATCCCACGAAGGGCTAGCGCTCGAAACGTCAGCTTTCGAATCTCTTTACGGTGGCTAATTCACATTATCAACTCAGTTGATAAAACCAAATTATCCTGTAATACTCCCACCGACGCAGCACCATAGTTTCTTTAGAAACTTACCCTCTCTACTTATAGTAGAATGACCTGGCACCGCAGGTAGCAAAAGCTAGTCGAGGCGGGCCAGGAACAATAACTTAAAGCATGAAACTTCTTGTTTTGAGTGCTCAATTTCTTAAATCAGTTCACTCTTGAAAGACTCTAACAACAGTTCTGAACTTCTTAAAGAGAGTTGTTTGCACATAGTGAATTTATGACCGTCTTTTCCGCCACCTCAGATAAACTTTTCATGGCTTAAATAATGTATTCCCCTTGCTGTTAAATCATACTGGAAGTTCTTAGGCTTCAAACCTCTGTATTTGAAGGGTGGAAAAGGTGGATTTCCCGGATTTCACAAAAATGTGAATATTTAACAACCATTATTATATTACTTCCCTTTATTCCTGTAAGTGTCTTTAGAAGTTATACAGTAGATGTTCCGGTTAAGTTTCTTCCGTTTGGTTTGCAAGTATAACCCCTGTAAGTTGTAGTCCTTTCGCCCTTATCACCAGTGACCAGTTTTGCCGGTTTCGGAGTTTATGAGAGGGTGGGAAAAGACAGATTTTCCGGACTCATAAATCTGTGACTGACTTAAATAGCTTCAAATTAAATAACACAGGGATGTTTCCTACAACAACTTAAAGCATGAAACTTCTTGTTTTGAGTGCTCAATTTCTTAAATCAGTTCACTCTTGAAAGACTCTAACAACAGTTCTGAACTTCTTGAAAGAGAGTTGTTTGCGTGTAGTGGATTTATGACCGTCTTTTACTTTTTATGTTCACCTGAATTAGCCTGAATGACTTGAATACTCTCCAAAGAACGCAATCAAGAAATGTGGAAAGATCCGCGCAAGACTTTGTTGCATTATTTCAGTCAGAAATAGAAATGACACTAAATAACCAAACGAATATCACTATACCAAGTATAGGCGCCGACAGAGTTTTACGTGTTTTAAGTTAGGATTCACTCAACTAATTGTTTAACGATTGTAGATACATGCATTTGAAAGATAAACAGAGTTTGACTTTAAGACTGGCTTCTTTTGTACACGTTTCCAGCGTTGTTAAACTTGAGGCATTTTGAGTCCAGCCCTTTTCTTTAGAGAATCTGCTGTTCTTCCCGCTTGAAATTTGAAATCGGAATCTCTAAGAATGGCGGTCCATTGTCCATATCCATGCCTGTTAATTCCTTGTTTGAGAAAATCGTCCTCGTCTGCCGTAAATTTCATCACCCGATGAAGTTTCCTCTGGGTTCGCAGGTTCTCAGCGGGAATGACCACCTTTCTGGGGGGAGACAAGCTTGCTTTTTCCATAGTTTCAACCGACATTGTCGAGCTAGAAGTTGGACCACCAAACCTCGCCTGTACATCTTCGTCCACCTCTGACCCCTTGCTTCCTTGAAGCTTTTGTAGACACTCGTGAGCCTTCACAGCAACTTCGCGCGATCTCCGCTTTTGATAGTGAACTTTGGCAACAGCAGAACTGTGTTTCTGGTCTTCCGACAAAATCCTTTGCTCCTCGCTGGTGAGCTGATTGAGGCTTTCCGTTTCAACAATTTGGCGATAACGCGTAGGATGAATGTACTTGCCAATTGCATCAAAAACCAGTTTGCTCATAATTTCGCCCAATTTACCATGTTGGCCGCCATTTCTGTTGACGAGAACGAAATCACACTGGGGTTTGAGAAGCGGTCTGACGTGCGAGATGTAGCCATTGAGCACTTGCATGTTTGCATCCGTCAGAACCAAAGAATCAAATCCATACTTTCCAGCAGTCTTGAACGTTTTCTGATCAATGAATCCACCCTTTTCCTTAGCTGTAGCAATCATGTCCACCGTCAAATATTGATATGTCATGGGACGTGACCCCTTCACTTTGATAAACAGATACATGGCTACAAATTTCGTGGCAAATGTTAGGTCTGAGGGGTTTACTTGAGCTGGACTCGATTTGCAAATCTTCACGGTATTTTCGTAGCGCGGCAGATGGAATTTCACGACCTCCAACAGCTCTTCCATTGTTGCCCAGTGGCCTCTTGCTTCCAGTGTCTCAATGTCTAAATCTTGTGTCCACTGCAATCGCATCATCTTTGCGACTGTCTTTCGCGCTCTTTTGAGGTACAACTCTGTTGCAGAGAACTTTTGAAAGACTGCCTCTGATGCGCCATGAAGTTTTCTGAAGTCGATCATTTCAGAAATAGCATCTATGTAGCCCAAACGCCCACCATGGCCGAGCTTGCATTCGTCTTGTAAGTAGTCGATAAACTTGAACAACATATTTGGAGAACACAAACTAAAGTCCACCACGTCAAATGTCAACTCTTCCTCGTCTTCACAACAAAATCTAAGAAACTTAAAGCATCTTGTTACTATTTGTTGGGCTGCACGATCTTTCTTGTAACCACCACCACTTCCAGTCAGCCATTTTGTAAATACTTCGCCAATGTCGCAACATAATGAAAATGAGGGAAGTAACTTTACCGCATGCTTCGTGGTCTCGCTTGTTTGATCTTGAATTGCGCTCTCTATTGAAACATTGCTTGCTACCTTTAGCGAATCTGTGATTTCTTTCGAATTGGGTTTTTCGTCAAAGTAAAAGAACCAACTGTGCTTGGTGTAAACATGTTTCCTGCAGCCCCTCTGACTCTGAAACCCATCATGGTCACACTCTTGTACTGGGTAGTGATACAAACTGTCTGTTTCGTCCTTTTCCAAGTGACGGCGTTTCGGTTTTGGTGATGCTCCATCGATATCCGACCAATTGACTTTGCACTTCTTGCTCATTTTGCCGTTTTAAGAACATTTGGGCAACCGGAACCGATGACGAATAATGGAACTGCATATACTTGTTTTTATTTGCCAAGGCATGCGCTTACTTGCCCGCCCTCATTACTATTGTGCAAAATTCATGACACTTGGATGCAATCAAACTTGCCCAAGCAGGGCTGTGCACGCTCTATTGTTTGCTTCAAATGGGAATGCGAAACAAAATGGTCCGAAATGTGTTCCCCAATGACAAATTTGAGAACAATATGTTTCATTCACGGATAGGAACTCGGAACAAAACAGTCCTAATTTACCAATTTGGGAACAGTGTGTTCCATTTACAGATAGGAACTCGGAACAAAACAGTCCTAATTTACCAATTTGGGAACAGTGTGTTCCATTTACAGATAGGAACTCGGAACAAAACAGTCCTAATTTACCAATTTGGGAACAATGTGTTCCATTTACACATAGGAACTAGGAACAAAACAGTCCTAACTGACCAATTTGGGAACAATATGTTCCATTGACAGATAGGAACTCGGAACAAAACAGTCCTAACTGACCAATTTGGGAACAATATGTTCCATTGACAGATAGGAATTCGGAACAAAACACTCCTAATTTACCAATTTGGGAACAGTGTGTTCCATTCACAGATAGAAACTCGGAACGAAACGTTCCTCTTTTACACCAGAGTGAACGTTTTGTTCCTAGCTTGTAAAAAAGGTGGTCCTCTTATAGTCAATAGGAACACAAAAACAAGGAACGAGGAACGTTCTTTTTTGAAAGATCGGAACAACCAAGAAAACTTAAAATCAGTAAAAAACGAGCTTAAGACTTAAAGAAAAACTCAAAAACGCGTAAGTCAAGTGCTAAGGCGAAGTGGAAGCAGGCTTGAAAATCTGGTGAAGTTTAATTCACTCAAAAGCGGCAAAACGCGCGATGATAAAATTTTGGGAAATGTATAGGAATTGAGGAGGAGTAGGAGGGAAAACAATAGAATTGAGGAGGAGGAGGAGGGAAAACAATAGAATTGTGGTGATTGAAGGCTATATAAATGTAAAACATCATACACATTTTGTCAGTTTAACTAAGCTTTGAGTGAGTTGACATGAGTTGGTCCTGTCCTGTTTGTCAAAAGGAGTTTTCTAGAAAAGATAATTTGCAAAGACATATGAACAGAAAACACAGTAATTCCAATTTTGCTCCAGTCATACCGATGGCTCAAGAAAAGTGTCAGCGGTTTCAGTTGGTTCATCCATTTACTTGCATGGTTGCAGGGATGACCGGCTCGGGAAAAACTGTCTGGGTACAATCACTGTTACAACAAGCTCAAACCGTGATCGATCAACCACCGGAGAGAATAATCTGGTGTTATTCACAGTGGCAAAACGCCTACACACAATTATCGATGATGATACCGACAATCGAATTTGTCAAGGGATCCCGGAATCTCTGGAAAATGATTCCTATTTAGATGTCAACATACGTAACCTGATTGTCATTGACGACCAAATGATTGAAGCCGGAAAAGATAATCGGATCGTGAACCTGTTTACAAAAGGATCTCATCACCGAAATCTGAGCGTTATTTACATTGTGCAAAATCTGTTCCATCAAGGCAAAGGCAACCGAAGCATCAGCTTAAACAGTCATTACTTGGTCCTTTTCAAGAATCCTCGGGATAAACTACAAATTTTGACTCTAGCCAAACAAATGTATCCAAGTGAAACTGCTTGGTTTATCAAAGAGTACGAAGAGGCGGTGCGAAGACCATTTGGATATCTTTTTGTAGATCTTAAGCCAACGACTCCAGATAGATGTAGATTGAGAACAAATGTTTTACCCGGCGAAGAAAGATTCGACAAAGGATTCGAAGAGAATAGAATTTCTCAAGAACTGCTCCAGTACCTCAAACAACAAACTCTGATGGTGCCCCCGCCGATTTCGGAGATGCAACGCATTCAGAATAATATGGATAATCTCTTGTATCGTACAAACCTTGCAGAGGACCAGAAAGCGAAGCAGTACATGCAGTTGCAAAACAAGTTTTTAAACTATAAACACCAGTTCAAATCTTTAATACCTGAAGCAACAATACCCGCCCAACCCCAAGAGTCAAACCAAATTTCTACAAATGTACTAACAGGCGACGCACCAACAGCGCCAAACCCCGTTCAAGAACTACCAGAAATCACACCAGCGACTCCAGTTCAAGCACCAACCCAAGTGACAGCCCCACAAGCCTTATCTACCACGGCAACCTCTTCCTCTATCGCGTCTCCCTCCCTCCCTCCTTCAATTTTGACACCCCCTCCCACAGTCGAATCGCTGTCACCAGTTAGAAAGCGTAAACGCCCCCAGTCCGTCAAATTTGTAAATTACTTGGACTATGAACCGAAGAGAGCCTCTAGACGATCTCGACGTTTACACAGAACTTCGCCTTACAAGTCTCTCAATACGATAAAGACGATTGATTTCCTAATACTTTACTCAGTTTTGTTCAGTTGTAATTTTCGTGTATGCATTTCAAATCTCTGTGTATTAATTTTTTTGTATTCGCTCATAAACGTAATAAAAGAAACAAGTTGTTCAAACATATTTATTGTCGCGTGTTGACACTTAATTAGCGGTCCGAGCTTCTATTGTTGTCATTTCAATGATAGAGCTGTCCCATGGGTTTCTCCGTTCGAGTTTTGTCAGTATGCAAATCTAGGGAGTGGAGTTCAGTGCGTGACTAACGGAGCGGAAAACTCGAGCTCTTAGCTAAGAATTCATTCTCTCTCTCGTCAGCAAAGCTGAGAATAAAAGCATGATAGCTTCTACCTAAATCAATCGGGGTTAAAAGAGTCCGGGCAAATTAACGTTTCGAAAATCGGAGAAAGTTTTCAAAGAAAGCTAGAGAACCTTATTACACTTTCAAAACATTTGTGGTTGTCAGCGTTTCCGAATCACGGACAGTTAAACAAGCGCTCAAAGTAGTTTAAAAAACATGGCCGCTAGTGAAAAAAGCCATCTTCATGATTAATGTTCAGTCGAATAAACTGAAAGTCTCGGAGATAGACTTTCGCAGCAAAGCGATTACAAGAACGATAGCGCTTTCGTTAAAATTCGCGCTTATAATTTTAACACATAAGAGATTTTTTCCAATCAGGGTCATAAGAGATCGGGCAAGACGGGCAACCTTATTGTTTTTATTGTTTAGAGCGACGCTGATTAGTATGGAGGAAGGCACCTCATTTGTATGGAGGAAGACACTTTACCTAGGCAGTTTGAATAGTAATGATTTACCTAGGCACTTCATTTGTATGGAGGAAGACACTTTATTAGTATGCAGGAAGACAGGGGAAGACAGGGGAAGACAGAGGAAGACAGGGGAAGACAGTAACAAGGCTTAATTCTGACCCTCTATGACTACTAGTACGGTTGCCCTGACGAGTTGATGTACTCGCGCTGTGAAATGTTGTCTTGCTCTCAAACCTGGTACAAGGCTGTAGCTGTAGCAAGGGCTCATAACTGTGTGCAGTACATATTCGGAGCTTGAGTTTATCGTATTTGGCCACCAACCACAACGGTTCTCGTCATTTGTTGGCAAAACATCGAATTATGTGAAATGAATACTTCTATATGGACACCTAATAGCCAGAGTTTGAACAATTTCGTGTTTTCGCAATTTTGCCCGCTAATTGTTGAGTTTGTTTGGTCGTTAGAGACATTCACTTTTAACTTGCAAGTCTGAAACGTATCTCTTCTTTTACACATACTTTTGTGATTACACTCTTTTTTATAAGAATGTTGTTTTTCCGGCCCAGGCTAAATATTTTTATTTTTCTGCCGATTTTAGGCTGATAATATTCTTGAATTGTTCTTAAATTATAGCTTATGACATTTCCGTTTTAGAATTTATTGGCGTATCAGTTACAAGTGTTTGGTATTTAGATCTGTATCGTGTTACATTGTGCATGTGCTCCATCGCTTTTCGTTACAGTCAGCGAAGTCCAGATGTCACGTCAAACGACATTAGAAATAGCATGATGGAAACGAAAGTACCCGATTTTGTTTCAACTATGTCAAGGACAATCAAGTATAATCACTGCAGTAAACTCTTTGTTAACCAGCAAGGGTTTGTTTTTTTACGGTTAACTTAAAAACATTGTATAGTATTGTATTTACAGATGTTTCGACACACAAAATTATATCTATCCTTTTCAAAATCTCCGCCTCGGCTTTATCCTTAAAATATTCTTAAAAATTCCCCATTTTCAGCCTCGATATTCTGATTAAATATATTCTTTTTAAAGAGTGTAGTACATGTAAGTTAGTCGTTGGAAAGATTTTTTACGAATCAATTTAAGAAGGCATGTAAGCCAATTCAGAGACACAGTGGCGTAAACAAACTCCTTAGTAAGCCAATTTACCGCAGGAAAGAAAAATAAACAAGTCAACCTCGGGCTTAAAGCTGCAGCCCTTGGCTTGCGGCCTTGGGCAGAATTTTCAAGACAGCAGAATACGGACTTCCCAGCAGGAAAAAAAATTAACATCCATATATGTACTATTATACAAGTTCAAGGAATAAAACAAGAAGAATGATAAAACGAATGAAAATAGTTAAACATATATGTCTGGATTTATGAAAACGGTGCTAAAGAGCTCTACCCCTATAACCCTTATTTCACCTCGATTTCTCTTAACCCTAAGGCCGCCTCCCAGCCATGTAAACGGGCGCAAAATAGAGACAGGACTGATATGAAAGGAAGATAAACGGGTAGAAGAAGGAAAAAAGGACTGACTTTCCTTTTAATTTTTATATCGTCCCCTTTGGAGAGAGTTTTTGGCGAGGAAAAAAACGCTCGCTTAGTCCGTGATATCCATCCTTTAGCCTCGTTTTTATAAATCCAGACATATATAAATAGCACAAATCAACAACTACAACCAGAACAACTACTATATTTCCATCGACCCTTTTCATTGATCTTGGGCGGGAATAATCTATCTGTCCGTAACGGTCTATCAAGGTCTGTCACGCAATCTCTCGCTTGATTTGGCGAATATGTGCCAGTTTAAGCGCTTTCTCACAGACCACAGCTTAATTTCCCCAGAACAAAAATTTAACGAATTAAAAGTCCGTCTTTAATCGAGTTTGATCTCTTAGCTTCGTTTAATTTGTGATAAAGGTGGTAGGATAAATAATTTTTTTTAAAAATTGGGCAGTAATTCGCGTAAAGAAAAGTGAGCTTTCTTTCAGATCTCGCACAATGTCGGATTTTTTTCAAATGTCACAGAAACTACATTATAAAACCTGGAAATATTTTAGAATAAGCCAATGGCATGTGCATATCTCCTGGCTTTGTATATGAGGCATCAGGTTTTCGTCAAAATTGCTAATTTTCAAGCCTAATTTTCACACATTGGGCCCTGAAATCTAGTATCGCCATTTTTCGCCACAAAAAAATCTATTTGAGAAATGAAACACATATCGATGAATAGTTCAATATGGACAACTGATAGCCAGAGTCTGAGCGAATTTCGATTTTCACATTTTTGCCGCGTATTTCTCCTTTTGCTTGATTCTTGCCGACACTCACTCTTAAATCTTGCTTTTTTTTCTTGTAAATGTCTTCAAAGGTTTACGAAGATAACTTGTTCATTTTGCTTTTCCAAAAGGCACAAGGCACACAAAATAAGTATATTAACAACACTGCCTTTTAATGATTGCATTTTTACCAGGCATATTAACTGGCTTAACCTTCCTTCTAAGTGTTCGTTTACAGAGCAACATTCATTAGTTAAATGTGACTTCTGATTTAAACCTTTTAACCTGCTGATCAGGCAATACGGATTTTAAGCATGCAATTTTTAAAAATGGCTAGGAGAGGAAGCGCTGTTAAGACTTCTCTTCAATTGAATTTCATTGTATTTAAGGAGAGGAGAAGGCATTTCTTCAGTGATGCGATGATTGCTTCTAGAACTGTACAAGATAAATGGGATAAAAGATTGCAACCCGTAAACTCGTTCTGCACAGCGACGCCGTGTAAAACTAGGTATGACATTCTAGGTCGTGGTTGAGGAACTGGAGAATCCACCGCAACTGAGCACACACAACTGGTGAAATGACCTATTACTCAACAGAAACACAGCAACTTTATCTTAACTTGACACAGACATTCCAACAATCCCCATTAAAATACTAAATAACATAATTATTTTTCTATTTAGAGAGGTAGAGGAGACAACATACCCATTTTTAAAAGAATTGGAAGGGATCAGCTTCTTACTCCGCAAGCCATCCGGTAAAGAGATGAATTTATCAACAGACATCACTGTAGTAAGTAAAATGCCTACACTTCCTCTGTAATTTGCAAATGTCTGTAAATGGTCACACATTTACATAGATTTTATGATCCATTATAACGTCTGTAAGATTCAGTACATGTTTGGCTTTTAGATTGCATAAAATGTTTCTAAAATGGTAATGGAACGGTTACGTAGATAAATTTAATAATTCCATTTTCTACCAGGCAGATTAACTAGCTCACCTTCCTTCTAAGTGTCCGTATGCAGAGCAAAATTCGTTAGTTAAATGTGACTTGTGACTTAAACCTTCTTATCCGTTGAAGGCAATTGGAATTTTAAGTATGCAACTTTTGAAAATCGCTAGGAGAGGAAGCTTTATTAAGGACTTATCTTCAACTGATTTTCACTGTATTTTTTATGAGGAGAAAGCATTACCATTAGCGATGAGGTTATGTTCCCAGATTTCTAGAAAATATATAAGACAAAAGATTGTATGCGTGAACTTGTTCTACAGCGCGACGCCGTGACATACTAGGTATGACTTACTAGGTCCGTGGCCGAGGAAATGGAGAATCCACGACAACTGAGTACACAAAACTTTGAAATAACCTATAGCTCAAACAAGAAACACATCAACTATATATTAACTTGACACAGACATTCTAAAAATCCGCATTAAAATACTTAACAAAGTCATTATTTTTCATACCTAGGGAGGTGGAGAATACATATACCCATTTTACCAAAATTGAAGGGATCAGCTTCTTACTCCAGCAAGCCATGCGGTGAAGAGGACCAATTTATCAACAGACATCACTATAGTTAGTAAAATGCTTACACTTCCTCTGTAATTTGCAAATGTCTGTTAATGTTTCACACAGTTACAGAGATTTTATGATCCCTCTAAAAACGTCTGCAAGATTCAGTACATGTTTGACTTTTAGATTGCATAAAAATGTGCCACAAATATTGACTCTTTTGGAGGGGGTAAATGTCTGAAACAGGTGTCCAGAGATAAATTCAATGATTTGGCATTTTTACCAGGCAGTTTCTCTACTCGCTGAACCTTCTTTCCAAGTGTGTCGTCTGCAGACCAACATGCATTAGTTTAACTGTGACTTCTGACTTTAAACGTCTTAACCCGCTGTTCAGGCAATTCGAATTTTAAGCAGCATGTCCAGTTTTAAAATCGCTAGGGAGGAAGAAGCTTTGTTAGAGACTGTCTCTCTTGAAACTGAGTTTCACTGTATTTACGGAGCAGGAGAAAAGCATTAACCATTTAGCGATGCGATTAGTGCTTCCCAGTAACTCTAGAAGATTATAGATGGATAACAAGAATTGTAATACTTTGAACTCGTTCTGCATAGCGGGGACGCCGTGACATACTAGGGTAATGACCTTACGAGCACGTGGCCCGAGCGAAAGGGCGAGAATCCACAGCCAATTAAGCACACAAAAACTGTGTGAAATAACCGATTGCGCAACAGAAACACAGCAACAAATATATTAACTTGACACCAGGACATTCTAAATATCACCACCTAAAATACTAAAAAGGCATGAACATGTTTTTCTACTTAGGGAGGTGGTGGAGGAGACAAATACCCATTTTTTAAAAGATTGAAGGGATCAGCTTCTTACTACCAGCAAGCCATCCGGTAAAGAGATGAATTTATCAACAAGTACATCACCTGTAGTAAGTAAAATGCCTACACTTCCTCTGTAATTTGCAAAATGTCTGTAAATGGGTCATCACCCATTTACATAGATTTTCTGATTCGCATTTATAACGTACTGTAGATTCAGTACATGTTTGGCTTTTAGATTGCATAAAATGTTTCTAAAATGGTAATGGAACGGGTTACGGTAGATAAATTTAATAATTCCATTTCTACCAGGCAGATTAACTAGCCTCAAACCTTCCTTCTAAGTGTCCGTATGCAGAAGCAAAAATTCGTTAGTTAAATGTGAACTTGTGACCTTAAACCTTCTTATCCGCTGATAAGGCCATTTTCGAATTTTAAGTATGCAATATTTTTTAAAAATCGCTACAAGAGGAAGCTTTTCTTTTGTTAAAGGACTTCTCTTCAACTATTTTTCACTGTATCTTTTTATTTGAGGTAGAAAAGCATTACCATTAGCGATGAGGTTAGTGTTCCCAGATTGCTAGAAAATATATAAGACAAAAGATGTAAGCATGAACTCGTTCTACCCTCTTGCACCTGTTCTGCATAGCGACGCCGTGACCTACTATGTATGAACTTACTAGGTCGTGGCCGAGGTAATGGAGAATCCAACCCAAACTAGTTACACAAAACTTTGGGAAAAACATATAAGCTCAACAGAAATACATGCACTATATATTAACTTGACACAGACATTCTAAAAATCCGCATTCAAATACTTTAACAAAAAGTCATTATTTTTCACTACTTAGGGAGGTGGCGAATACAATATACACCATTTTGTACCAAATTGAAGGGATACAGCTTCTTACTCCAGCAAGCCATGTGGTGAAGAGAACTCATATTTATCAACAGACCATCACTATAGTTTAGTAAAATGCTTACACGTCCCTCTGTAATTTGCAAATGTCTAGTTAATGTTCACACAGTTTACCGAGATTTTAATGATCCCTTTAAAAACGGTCCTGGCAAGATTCAGTACATGTTTTGAACCTTTTAGCATTGCCATAAAATGGGCCAAAAAACAAAATCTTGCTATTTTGTGGGGTAAATGTGTGAAAAAGGTGTCCGGAGATAAATTCAATGATTGCTTTTTAGCCAGGCAGTTCAGTATGCAATTTTTTTAAAAAATCGCTAGGAAGAGGAAGCTTTTGTTTAAAGACTTCCCTTCCACTAGTTTTTCACTTGTAATATTTGTTATGAGGAGAAAGTGCATTACCTTAGCGATGAGGTTATTTGTTTCCCAGATTTCTAGAAAATATAGAGACAAAAGATTGTAATGCGTGAACTTGTTCTGCATAGCGACGCCGTGACTACTACAGGTATGACTTACTATGTCGTGGCCGAGGAAATGGAGAATCCACCACAACTAATTACTATCAAAACTTTGAAAAAAAAATATAGCCTTAACCGAAATACATCAACTATTATATTTAACTTGACCACAGACATTCTAAAAATCACCACTAAAAATACTAAAAAGCATGAACAATGTTTTTCTACTTAGGACGGTGCCTTTTTCGCCTCTGGGGAGGAGACAAATACCTGATTTTTACCCGGAATTGAATGGGATCAGCTTCTTACGCTACAGCAAGCCATGCGGTGAACGAGACCAATTTTATCAACAGACCTTCACTATAGTTAGTTAGTAAATATGCTTACCTTCCTCTGTTTATTTGCAAATGTCCTGTAAATGTTGACACACGTTACAGAGATCTTTTATGACCTCTCTAAAATCTAAAACGTCTGTAAGATACCGTACATGTTTGACTTAGTCAGATTTGCATAAAATGTTCATAAAATATTGCCATTTTTTTTTGCAAATCTCTGGAACGGTTTTACGGAGATAATTTAATGATTGTATTTTTACTAGGCAGATTAACTAGCAGTAATTCCCGTTAAAGAAAAGTGAAGCTTTCTTTCAGATCTCGCACAATGTCGGATTGTTTGTTCAAATGTCCACAGAATTACATTATAAAACCTGGAAAATGCTTTTAGAAGAAGCCAAATGGCAAATGGTGCATATCTGCCTGGCTTTGTACTGGAGTCATAAGGTTTTTCGGTCAAAATTGCTAATTTTCATTACCGATTAGCGAAATGAGGTTTTTTTTTTTTTTGTTTTGTTTCTTTAACTTTTTTTTTTTTTTTTGGTTTGTTTTTTTTTTTTTATATTCCCCAGAAACTGCGCTAAAGAGTATATGGGATAAACGATTGTAATGCGTGAACTGGTTCTGGTGACACGCGACGCCGTGACATACTAGGTATGACTAACTAGGTCCGTAGCCCTAGGAACTGGAGAATCCACGACAAACTGATCACACACCGGTTTTCCCCTCTCCTTAAAAACCAACATTTCTAAATTCCCAATTGGATCCGTGTGTAATGCACGGACATTGCTGAACGAGTTCTTGGTGAAACTCCTGGGTGCTGCCGTGGGTAAACACATAAATTACAATTTACATTTTTTGTACAAAGCTGGGTAATGAGCTATTCCTCACACCAGAAAACACTAGCAACTAGTATATTAACTTGGGACACAGACACTTTAAAAAATTACCGCCTAAAATACTATATAGCCTTAACAGTGTTTTCTACTCTCCTGTTTTGGGGGGAGGTGGGAGGAAACCAAAATACCCATTTTTTACCAGAATTTAAGGGATCAAGCTATTTACTCCAGCAGGCCGTACGGTGCAGAGAGACGAATTTATCAACAGCTTTCACTACAGGTTGAGTAAAATGCCTACATGTTTGCCACTATTAATTGCAATGTCTGTAATGGTCACCACCCCCCCCAAGCGGGTTAAAAATTAGAGAATTTTATGATCCCTATAAAACGTCTGTAAGATTCCAGTATAATTGTTGGATTTTAAACTGCATAAATAAAAGGTTCATAAAATATTGCTAGTTTTTGTTAATGGTCTGGAACGGTTACGTAGATACATTTAATGAATGCATTTTTACCAGCAGATTAACTAGCTGAACTTTCCTCTAAGTGTGGCCGTTGTGGGGCGTTCGTAGGCAGACCAACAATTCATGACTGAAATGTGACTTGTGATTTAAAACTTCTAATCCGGCTGACCAGGGAAATTCGAATTTTAAGCATGCTATTTAAAAATCGCTTAGAAGAGGGAAGCTTGTTAAAGATTCTCTCAACTGATTTTTCACGGTATTTACGAGAGGAGAAAGCATTACAATAGCGATGCAGTATTGCTCACAGGAACTCTAAAAATATATGCGGATAAAAGATTTTATATATGGCCAGGTTTGTAGCCGAATAACCGCTTCCTGATTGGCTAGGGTTAAGTGCCAGCTTAACGCCAGGGCGCTATTTCTCCAAATGCCCACGGGCCGATTACGGATTCATGCGAGTTTAGGAAAGAAAAAACACGAAAGGGTATCCAAAGCTAGACCACATTTGCGCTTATTTGCATGAAAATCGTTGTGATACAAGACGATGAGTGACAATTAACATGCAGAGAGTTAATTATATTACCACTTTAAGGAAAAAATGATGTTATATCGGCGAATTACGAACGAGTTAATTGGTCAGGAAGAAATTGAAATGTTCATACATCAAAAGGCAAAACCACGAAAAGGAAGGACAACTGCCAGTGAAATGAAAACATTTCAGCGAAATTTGTCGTCAATAAACAAAGGAAGCATAGTAGAAGTTGTGGACTTACCGGCTGCTGTCCTTGACCACATATTTGCAAAGTTTTTTTAAGATATAACAAAACGGTGGCGACGATTATGAACCTGACACCGTGTCGAGTTTGACAGTGAAGTATAAACGAGAGGTTCCTTTCCAAAGGCACGTCTCCTTCCACTGTCTTTTGACCATTCAAAAGGCAATTGGTGACACCAGAGCAGTACAGCAGTCAATATCAACAAATTCTCTTGCTGTAACACAAGCCAGTTTAACATCTTCAAGGACCATCAGATTTAAACAGGCGAGCGGTGTTTTTTATTCCGGTGTGGACATTCGCAGCATTTTTGAGCGCAAGTTCAAGATCTCTAACGGGCCAGTAACTATAATCCAGGAACCTCAGAAAAGGCGAAGAGTTTTCATCGAAAGTGACGACGAAGAGTAGGCTGATTGCGTTAAAATTGTATTTTCTCTTACCGACACGGCCGCACGGCTTTTGAGCAAGTTTGAAGCACTTTTCTGTAGGAACTGACGTTTGGCGGTTGATTCTTGCGAGTGTCGATGAAAATTCTCTCTTCATAAAGTAACACAACTGTACTAAAATACTTTTTGCGGCCTTATTGATCTTTGTTTTCCAAAAATAATATATATTTTCTTGACGGAGTACGCGTTAGTTCGCTGAATTCTGTTAGGCAGTTTGATGGTTTGGAAAGATGAATAAATAGACAAGCGCGTGCATCACCGGATGTGAAGTAACGACTTCCCCTCGAATTAAGACTTTTTTTCTTTCTTTGCAACCGTTTTGTTAGCCATATAATAAACAACTTAACAACCTCGACCGTTCGGTCGTTACGGGAAAATCTCAAACCTCGGCATACCGTATTGACCTCGCTATCGCTTGGTCAATACGGCAAGGCCTCAGTTTCAGTTTTACCCGTAACGACCTCACTCTCGGTTATTAAGTAGTTAGTAATGCGCATGGGTGAACTCGTTCTGCATAGCGACGCCGTGACATACTAGGTATGACTTACTAGGTCGTGGCCGAGGAACTGGAGAATCCACGGCAACTGAGCAGACACAATTGTGAAATAACCTATAGCTCAACAGAAGCACAGCAACTATATATTAACTTGACACAGACATTCTAAAAATCGCCAATAAAATACTAAACAGCATAAACATGTTTTTCTACTTAGGGAGGTGGAGGAGACAAATACCCATTTTTACCAGAATTGAAGGGATCAGCTTCTTACTCCAGTAAGCAATCCGATGCAGAGATGAATTCATCAACAGACATCACTATAGTTAGTAAAATTCCTACATTTCCTCTGTAAATTGTAATGTCTGTAAATGTTCACACAGTTACAGAGATTTTATGATCCCTATAAGAGGGGGGTGAATAGGTCTACGTATCGGCGGATTTGGTAAATACTTTAGCCCGGATTCCTATGATCACAGCAAATTGTGATTTTATCCAGTTTTTGGACCCGGATTTTGGATTTTGGTTGTTAGGAAGTTCGGATCGTGGATCTCCATGTTCCCCCAGGAAACTCCGTTTCTTTTTTTATGTGCCGGATGTCACGCAATGGAGAAAATGACTAGAGATTGTCAAAATATGGCTTGTCTCAAAATGCCAATTCCAACAACCCGTTGGTCTTTGCATTGAGTCTGACTCGGTTGTGTATGTTTGCGACGCTCAGTCAAACTCGTTTAAGATAATCAAGCCAATTTCCGAAACAGTGCGATTTTTAAAGGCTGGAAACCTTTATGATGCTTTCTCAGTGTATAAGAAAGGAAAGTCTCCTCCACCAAGAACATCGCCAGAGGCCGTAGGAAAAGTTAGATTTTGCCACGAAATACCCTCTGAGTACGAAAACTCGGGTCGGTATGAAGAAGGATGCTCCAAAATAACACTGAATGGACCCCAAGGCATAGTTTCTGCTGCAACGGTTAGGTCTGTCGATATGATAGTCTGGGGACTGGAGAGACTGACTTCAGTGTTTTCTACGCTGTCTTTTGATGGCACTAATCTTCTCAGCTGCATGAAGCTTGACGTCGAACATTTGCTCGCTACTTGTCACATCAAACATCCGTTGCTGTCAAAGAAGGAATACTGCAGAAACCTTGGCAACAAAGCGCCTTTCGGCTTCGACAGTTTCTTACTATACAAGTGAAAAGGGCTCCTGGTATCCGGACCCAGAACATGACATTCCCTTATCGCAGCCTCCCTCCATCCCACAGCTCGCAAATGTAAAACTCTCAGACAAAGCAGTAGAAGAAATGCGGAACTATGCTTTAGCATTTGGATCTGCCGTAAGACAAAGACCAAATCGCCTGGAGACAACCATGGCCCGATGCCAGAAATGAATATCAGGGACAGCTTCAAATAACTGGAGGCGGCTGCAGAGTATGATTCAAGTACTGACGAAATGGAGGAAGTAGAGGATGGAGGCTCGCACATTCTAGAACTTGACAGACGGTCCACTTTCCTTCTGGGAACTACCACACGTTTTGGAGTGGAGGGGGGGGGGGTGAATAGGGGTATGTAAATCCCCCGATCCGCTAAAATTAATAGTCGAATCCGTCGATCCGCTCAAAAAATGAACTAAATCCGATTCCGCAAATTGTTTACTGTGTTAGATGATACTCGAGATACAAACCAACTTTACTTGGTGGAGTTGCCTTGCGTGATATTCTGTTTTAGCGTTGAGAATGAAGTGTTTATATATTTATATATTTATATTTATGTGACCAAGGTTTGTATGCAAACAAAATCTTGCAGAAATGAGAAAAAGAGCAACTTATGGCCAATGTCATGCTTCTCAGTACTGATCAATAGCACACCAGTGAATTTACATTATCTTTTGACCCTTTCAGCACGTTGGATCGTGTCAGTGATTAACTAAAATGACATTTACATCAGAAGCCAGTTGTTGATCCTGATTTGTCACCCAAAACGTGTGGTAGTTCCCAGAAGGAAAGTTGACTGTCCGTCAAGTTCTGGAATGTGTGAGCCTCTATCCTCTACTTCCTCCTCCTCGTCAGTACTTGAATCATACTCTGCAGCCTCCTCCAGTTATTTGAAGCTCTCCCTTATAAATTGATTGATAAATTGAACATTGATTCTCTCAATCCTTTTAAAAAAGGCTTAAAATTATATATCCAAAATCAACCTAATAATGAAGAGTAGAACAAATATAGTTTAATTAGTACGATGAGATTTCGAAATTAGTCTGCATTCTGTTATTAATCTTAGTAAATTGTATTACAATACTGCGGAGATCTTCTGAAAAGCTTTTTAGAGCTTGCTGGATCTCCCGCCTTATGAGGTATTAAGCAATGTTTCAATGAAAGAAGGCGAAATATAAAGACTAAAAAATATATATTATGTTCTTTTGCAGACCAAAAATTCATTAGTTTAAATCTGACTTGTGTTTTCACAAGGAAGTTTAAAACCATTTTAATCGGCTGACCAGGCAAATCAAATGTTACATGAAAGCAACTTTTAAAATTGGCAAGGAGAGGAGCACTGTTATGCCTTCTCTTGAATTGATTTTCAGTCTATTTATGGAGAGAAGGCATTTCTTCCAGAGGATGCGCTTATTGTTCCTCGAACTGTGAAGGATTCGAGAGAATTTTGTATATGAGTGGACTGGTTTTGCACAGCGACGCCGTGATATGCTAAGTATGACATACTAGGTCCTGGCCCAGGAAGGGGAGAATCTAAGTCAAAACTGAGCACCACACAACTGTGAAAAGACCTATTCCTCAACAGAAACAACAACAACACACATTTTAAAAATTCCATCTAAAATACTAAATAGCACAGTCAAGATTTTTTTCCACTTAGGGAAGTGCAGGAGACAAATACGTATTTTCACCAGAATTAAAGGGATCAACTTTTTACTCCAGCAAGCCATCCGGTAAAGAAAAAATGTTTATAAAATTATCAAAAGCAATTACAACTACCATTCGTTATTTATGCAGATTTTGAAGCGATCACTGAAAAAAGTCAATCATGCAAACCAAATGATAATGATTCATATACGGAAGCTATCAAAAACACCACCGACTGTTCATACGCATATAAAGTGGTATGTTGTTATGATGATAAGTTACCAAACCGGTTCAATCTTACCGAAGTGAAAATGCTGTATATAAATTTATGCAAAATATGTTAGCAGAAGTGTGGTATTGTAAGAATATGATTAAAAAACATTTCAATAACCCTTTAAAAATGAAAGATGAAGATAAAGAAAATTTCAAGCAGGCTGATGAACGTCATATTTGTAATAAAAAATATAAGAAAAACAGACAAGCGAGTTAGAGATCATTGTCATATAACTGGTTAATATCGTGGATCTGCTCATGAAGTCTGTACTGTTTATTTTTAAACTGACTGATAAGATGCTGTCATATTTCATAATCTTCATAATGCAACAGATTGGTGAAATAGTAAAGAAGCATACACGTAGAAAAAAAAGGCGAAGAAAAACAAACGAATCTTAATGCTGTTCCTAACAATATGGAAAAATATATGGCTTTCGTGTTAGGCTATAATTTGGTTTTTATTGATAGCTTCCAATTTATGAGTTCAAGTTTCGATACACTTGTCAGTAACCTTTCAAAAGATGATCTTAAATATACATCAGAAATCATCAAAGACAAAGGACTTGATCTGATGTCAACGAAAGGAGTTTATCCATGTGATTGTATGGACTCATTGATAAATTCAATCAAATGACTCTTCCATCCAAAGAACAATTCTACAGTCAACTCAATGATGAGAAAATATCTGATGAACAATACAAACATGCTAAAAAAAGTTTGGAAAGGATTTAATCTCAAAACTATGGGCGAGTATCATGATCTCTATTTGTTATCTGATATTTTGCTTCTTGCTGATGTATTTGAGAATTTCAGAAAAGCATGTTTACAGCACACTATTCTACATCACCTAGAGTATCACGGGATGCTACGTTAAAAATGACTGGCATTGAACTAGAGTTGATGAGTGATGTAGATATGTATCAATTTATTGAAAAGGAATGAGAGGCGGAATAAGTTACATTGCAAATCGTCATAATGAAGCAAATAATAGGTACATGAAAACTTATGATGAAGATCAACCATCAAAATACATCACATATCTTGATGCTAATAATTTATATGGATGGGCAAGGTCACAATATCTCCCACTGGTAAATCCAAATGGATAAAACAAAAAAATGTAGAAAAAATTGATCTGGCTAAATATAAAGACATAAGTAAAAAAGGACTAATTCTTGAAGTTGATCTAGAATATCCAAAAGAACTACATTATTTACAAAATGATTATCCATTAGCAGCTGAAAAAAAATAGAAGAAACAGAAGATATGCTTTTAAAATATTCAAAAGAAATAAAAGATAAACTCAATATCTCAATGGGACATGTTCACAAGTTAAAACCCGCATTAAGCAAGAGAGAAAAGTCTGTTTTACATCATCGCAATTTACAGTTGTCCTTCTTAGATCTTGGATTAAAACTAAAAAAGTACGTCGCGTCAATCAATCAGCTTGGTTGAAACCATATATTGACTGTGACACACAGAAAAGAACACAAGCAAAAACTCTTTTGAAAAGATTTCTTTAAACTTATGAATAATGCTGTTTTCGGAAAAAAACAATGAAAAAACTAAGAAATAGGGTTGATGTAAAACTTGAATGTAACAAATGCAAAAACAATTATGAAATTGACATCTAAACCAACTTATATGTTACACGGTTCATAAAATCAAAGAAGCACTTATCCTCAATAAGCCGGCATATGTTGGTATGTGTATCCTAGATCTAAGCAAAACACTAACGTATGATTTTCATTATAATTACATCAATAAGAAATATAACGAAAAAGCCAAAGTACTATTCACAGATAGAGACAGTAGTCCTAAAAGGCCTGTCAGTAAGCCGTCTCCTTTTCTACCTTTCGGGATCTTTTTTTTATTCCCATTCCAAATGGCTTTTTCCATGATCCAATGAATGGCAGCGTCATTGGTGGATATATTAATCCGCCTTCTGATTTTGGTGTTGAAGGATTAGAACATAAACTGGTAAAGACCTTTTTGGCCTATGTTTGTTTACTTGTAATGCCTTTTCCATTCAATGCATTAGACGCATTGGGACACCAACTGAAGCAAGAATAGTACCAAGCAGTCCTCCTGATTGTTTCTTGTTGGTTTAATAATAACACCATTTCCTGTTTGAAGAGCATTTAATATATCTTGCTTTTGTTTTGCAGATAATAGATGTTTATATGCTATCAACCTATCGATTTTATTTTGTGGAACTAAAAAACCACCTGTTTGAACACCTTGTCCCAACATTTTGCCCATCCCGAAAACTACCAAGACTAGTCAAAGCACGGTTGCCAAAACGGAAAGAATTTTGAGGCCGCTGATTACGCCATTGGTAACACTTTTGGTAACGCCTTGCTCCCAATGCAGCTATTGATGACCAAAGTGAATCGCCTTTTGGACAGCCTTTGTGATCTGTGTTTTTCGAACCTTAATATCATAACCACACCATTAGCCACTGACTTTTTCAATTTATTGATCTGTGTTTTGGTTCTAACATCAATTCATCATTTCCAATAATTCATTTGATGTTAGTCTTAAGGTTACGGCTAAATTGTTTGCAGAAGCTTTTGTAGTTTCTCTTTATGACCTGAACTTAGTCTTACTCCATGAGGATAATATTTTTTCATAACTTATATATAATAAGATTAGATAATTGTTGGTTTGTGTATTATAGTGGATTTTTGTTCTAAGGATGATTTACCGTCAATCCTTTTTAATTCAACATCTTGGTCATACAATGTTAATGCAAAAATGGAATAATGTGTGGTAGTAGTACAGACAGAACATATCTGAACGTCAGTTTAGTTGTTCATCTTTGATATCTAGTTTTTTGTTTGGGAAGATCGAAAACAAACAAACGGAAAGATGCTTCCGAAAAGTATTGCTATTAGAAGAGTTCCGTCAGAATACTCATTGTTGCGTGAACAAAGTTAAAGACATCTCAATAGGCTCTTGTTGATTCAGTTGATGGTTGATAATGTGTTTCAGGTAGTCATTTCCAATTACCAACTTCTAGATGACAAGATTTGAGAGTACGTGGATCTGTGCTTACAGAAAATGTATTGTACAGAAACGGATTAGCTGCTGAGCGCTGGTGTTTGCGAATTGATTTTGAAAACGAAAACACGACGAGGGCGAGAAATGACCTGAACGATATTCGCTCTTACCAGCTCTTGTTAGTCGCATTAATGATCTCAATATTTTTGTGTAAGTACGTCCATTCCTTCGTGTCCAGATACTCACTCATGTACAGTATTGACTTCCGAATTGAATAACAAACGAGGCACAATTAACAAGCAAGATTAGCTCTATCTGCTAGTTTGTTGACTTTGAAATCAACACTAAATCGAGCATTGTACCAAATCAAATGGAGTCACTTCACCCCTACTTATCAACAACAAAAGTTCTTCGATAACGTACCAGTTTATTTGTGATGAGCCATGTGTAGGTTACATTTGTAACCAATGCTTGTTCTAAGTAGAATACGACATCTTTATATCGATCTAAAAACCTTGGGTTTCTGAAATTAGGCATTTCATAATAATTGACTACATAAATTTCATTTTACGAATTTTTTCCACCACTAAGCAATGAATGATTTGCCAGTAATCGGATACCTATGTTATGCACAAAGAACTCTGGGATCGCCAGGGGGCAAACATTGCTAGTCGCTAGAAGGAAATGTATGGCGAAAAGCTGTTCCACGTCCAAAACAAGGGATCTTGGAGAGAGATCAACACTTTTTCGCCATAGTTTTATCGCAAATGGACTTCGGGAATGTTGATATGCGGAATGTGTAAGTAGTTGTTTGAATAACCGTGAAATATGTGATAAAATCTACCGAAACTTCTTTGCTTGCGTGAAGTTCATTGCGAAATTTACATGCGTAATGGTCTAAAATCTCACAAGATGGTATAAATCGAGAGAAAATAACCTAATAGAGCTTTTTCAGTTGTGTACAGGCTCCTTGTGGCGTATTTTTAAGTTAGGTGACATATAATATTGGAATTATGTCCGGTGACCGATAATTTGTGCTGTGTAGGGTAAAATCCTTGAGCCTCAAAAGTAAACATTGCAGGTCAGGATTTTAGTCATATCGTGCCCGTAATTTTCTGTAGGTATTTTTCGATATTCACAGCCTAGTTGGAACGTGATTTGTACTCTATAGATTAGGTGTAAAACAAGTTCCTCTTATCCATCTTGTTCAAACCCCCTGACGAAGTCTGTGTGCTTGATCAGGCGAAACCGGTCGAAGAAAGTAAAACAAGTTGACAAGATGTGTTGCTGTGTGCTCATTAGTACTTATTTAAAAAAATTGCGTTGCTTCTTTGTTGTGATTGATGAACATGAATCAGTGATCACAATCGGTTTAGAAGTAAACCACTTTTTCTGTGACGTCGAGAAGGTGCAAATCGATCACTTATATAAGCAGCGATGCACAATAGTGCCCGTGATCTTGCTTTTCTTAACATGTTCCTTCACAGAGTTCGAGGAGTAGCGGCTGAAAAACCTTCGGATTTTTCTCAATCCAAGGAGAACCTAACCTACGGATTTCTTCGTGTTTCTCATCGCTCATTTCATCCCTCCAAAGAGCAATAGCGCGGTAAAAACGGTTGCCGTCTCCTCTACAATGTAGCTCTGACAACGACTTCGCTTCTTTGAGGAGGTACATTTCCAGGAGCCATAATTTGTTTATAAAAGACTGAGTAATAATAAGAAAACAGGCCGTACACATGTAAACTGAAACTGAAAAGGCTTTATTGGGTTGTTTTCTCTCGATTTATACCTAATCTTGTGATATTTGAGACCATTACACGATGTAATTTTCGAAATAAACATTACGCAAGCATAGAAATTTATCAGTAGATTTTATCACATATTTCACGGTTATTCAAACAACTACTTACATATTCTGCATATCAACATTCCTCAAGTCCATTTGCGATAAAATTACGGCGAAAAAGTGTTGATCTCTCTCCAAAATCCTTTTTTTTGGACGTGGAACAGCTTTTCGCCATACATTTCCTTCTGGCCACAAGCAATGTTTGCCCCCTGGCGATCCCAGAGTTCTTTGCGCATAGCATTGTATCCGATTACTGGCAAATCATGGTCATTGATTGACTCTTTTCATTTATCTCATAATCGGTTAATGGTTTGGATTTTGTTGTTTCTATACTTGGGATTGATGAACTTGAGGCGGAGGCGCCCAAAAGGAAACAATTCTAACCATATTGATGAGAATTTTTCAGAAACATGTGATATCAGAATAAAAGCTTTATACCAACGTTACCACAAAAAATACTGGCTTTATAAAATGGTTTATAAATATTTTAAAAAGATCGACTTTAGAGTGTAGGCATTGGTTCTGCCGCTTTGGTTTATAACAGGGTCAATTACCGGTAGTATAACACTTCAATCCAATCATTTTAGGTGTTATTTCAGGACCAGGCGTTCTTTTAAAGACATTTTCCAGGAGCTAAAAATTATAACAAAGAAAGTTGAAATGTCTAAATTTGCTTATACTTCATATAAAAACTATTGACCGACATACGATCATTTTTGAGAGGAGCAATAATAATATACAATTTTTAGACCACATCAAAGTTGTCGATGATATTGCAATAGATCTGTGTCCATTATACGACAAGTTTGAAAATAAATATAATAAAATGTTTACTGCTTAATGATGCGCTTGATTTTACCACCTATCAAGGTCATAATTTGCTTCCAATATTGCTCATAACGGCTTATGTCTTTTTGACTTACTTATTGTGATATGATCACATTGAGCGCCTAACATTTGGAATATCCTTTTCAAAATAAAATTAATGTTGATCATGCGTTTTCGATCACCATTAATCTGTGCAAGAATTTGACCAATTTCTTTGAAAATCTGATGTAATTTTCTCTCTGTGGCCACTATGTACAAATAATTTATATTTTTTTCACAGATACCAATGACGGTATTTTTCCAAGTGATATTTTCTCTCATAAATTGTATTTCCTTCACGATCCTATGTTTATTGTCATAAAACATCTATATATTCTGTCACTTGCTTGGTAGCCATGCACTGAACCACAGCGTTTGCATAGATTACCACCGTTTATCATTTATCATAGGATGGTTGATCACAACAAGATTCCTTTTTTTATTGACGGTTTCTGTAGCTGTTGATCACAAAATGGACAATCTGTATATTCCATTAAAATCATTTCATTATGTAGTTCGAGATTACAGTTCATTATCATATTATAGATTAGAAATTATTTTTTTGTATATATTTATAGTATGGAAGCGCTGGTAGTTCATTTTCAATAACGTTATTGATACTTACATATAGTCTGAAAAGAAACTAGTAAATTATAAAAGATTCCGTATTGTCTATAATGATGATAATGAGGAGGCTGGAAAACTTATATTGTGGGGAAAAATACCTTAACTTTGTATTCTGGTATTTTTCATAAAATTGATCTAAATATAAAGAAGGATGCATTTTGGAGAAAGGTTAAGACATTCATTTTGTGGTAATATCTATCGTGACATTATTTTAGGGACTTCCCCTTGAATGAGTCTTTAAAACATGACACATTTATATGATTTCTTTTTATATTTTATTGTTTAATGTGTCCCACGATGTGGGAATCTTAGAACTAATACATAATTAACGTATCCAACGATGTGAAACTGTTAAAACTAAAGAATAATTAATGTGTCCCACGATGTGGGACTCTTAAAACTAATACATAATTAACGTATCCCACGATGTGGGAATCTTAAAACTAATCCACAATTAATGTGTCCCACGATGTGGGAATCTTAAAACTGAAGCATCATTTAAGAAAAAAGATATGGTTCTTCATCACAAATCTATTTTATCGTTTTAAAGTTTCTTTTGAAGAAACGAACAGGTAAATTGGAATACATTAACTTTGTTCTTTTCTACATCATGTACCAGCTTAAAAGAATTGATTAAAAAATAAGCTTGACTTCGTGGGTTGTTTGTACTCTTCAATAGTTCACCCATTTTCTTCCTTAAAATGTCTTTCAATCTTTTTTAAAATTTGTCCTTGTAAACATGAGATATAGACCAGTCTCGTTTTTGCATCTCTTTCAACAGAGTCTAGTTCACGTAATGTGTTCATACATGTCTCTTCGTTATATAAAATCAGATCGATTCCAGTGAACTCTGAATCGTTCCCAACCTTGAATGCTGTCTTTCAGTTGTTGCTTCAAACACTCAACCTTAATGTTTCTTTGTTTAGTCTAAAGACCAAATCAGGTAACTCTTCTTCAGAAACATATAGTTCAGGGTATCACTTGAGCAACTCTTCGAATATTGATTTAATCTCTTCGCCATTTTCTGTGTTATTTATAAGAATATCTCTAAGCTTTGAAAAAGATCAGCTCGAAAGGATAAAAAACGCGTCTTATTCATTCTTGATTGTAAAAACGTGGAACAAAAAATTTGCGTGCTTCATCGATATTGAAAGGATATAAAATATGCAATCAAAAAAGCGATTTTCAAGTCTTAAACCGTTCGATAATGAAGTATATTTGTATAAAGTCAGCGTGAACCATATGATGCCTCCGTATATCAATAAATTTTGATTACTATGTCATGTCTGATGTGATTCTAATGCATTAGAAATCGAATGACTCATCTGTAAGGGAAAAGCCCCCGTCTTTCTAAGAATGTAAACACTTCCTGTATGTCACGTAATGGTCTATTATGATTCTAATATCTTAAAAATATTTCAAAAACATCATATCACCATGCCATAAAAGAACTCGAGAAATATCTAAGTAAGTAGTATGCTACCATTGATTAAAAAATGATTGAATCTACATCATCTTCTGGAGGAAGTTTAATCACAATGCTTATTAAGCCAGGTACAGATTTATCACTTACTTCAAAGAAATTGATATCTGCTGAGTGAAAAATAAGAGTAAAGCACATTTCCGCTAAATCCGTAAAATTCGTCCTTTCCGGGTCTATTGACGCTGTTTTGTTGACAGTGTTAGCACGGTCAGCACACTAGTGCTGCAAGATCCAGGCAAACTTCTACTATCAAACGGAAATCACGGATTTAGCGGATTTTACGGGAATATGAATATACAATTTTAGTAAAATCCAACTAGTGGTCTATTATTAATGCTGCGTTCTGATTGGTTGAGCTTCTAGTAGGCTATTTGTTATAGCCCACTAGCAGCGAAAAGCACCGGCTTTGAAAACCAAAACAATGGCTTTAACTAGCGAAAGATGTTTTGTCTCGATATTTTTTGACCGGTTAGTTGGATTTTACTAAAACAATTATTCCTCTCGCCCTCATGGGCTCTGAGTCAATAGCCCATTCGGGCTCGAGGAATAATTGTTAAGTATGCTTCTCTTTATTACTGCAAGTGTTTAATGTGGCTGAAAACAGTTTCCAGTACTTTCCAAGACTCACAGTTTGATGGGTCATTACAACCACTCTATACTGGTTGATGCCAAAGTCATGGTATCAACAAACTACCCAATTATCGGGAAACAAGTTTCTGTTATTTTTGTGGCACAATAGATTACCATAGAAACAATATGACCTGCTAAAAACACCCTTAATTTTAGCTTTAGGCACTTATAACTCAAAAACGAGCTCGGTGACCCCCATTTTTTATTATTGAATTGTAATCAGCATGACAAGATGCAACTTTTTGCAAAGTTAAAAAAATTCTACAAAGGGGGTTCAGAGTCACCTTAAATTTTCGAAAATTTAAGGTGGCTCTGAACCCCCTTCGTAGAATTTTTTTAAACTCTGCAAAAAGTTGCATCTTATCATGCTGATTACAATTCAATAATAAAAAATGGGGGTCACCAAGCTCGTTTTTGAGTTATAAGCGCTTAAAGCTGAAATTAAGGGTGTTTTTAGCAGATTATAGTATTGCTAAGGTAACCTATTGTGTCACGAAAATAATACCAACGTGTTCACCAATGATTGGGCAATTTTTTGATACCATGATTGTAGCATCAATTGATAAAGGGTGGTAATAATGGCCCATCAAAATATATGTCTTGAAAAGTGCTGGAAACTGTTTTGAGCCGCCTTTAACGGTCTTACGACATTTTAATTAACTGGAAGTTTCCACCCATATACACTTCTACTACAAGACAGGAATGACGGATTTGACGGGTTTAGCGGGAATATGAATATTTAATTTACCTATATATAATACTTCCCTATATTCCTGTCAGTATCTCTATGAATAATATATTATTTATATACCCCTTAAGATACTTACAGTAATATAAAGAAGCATTATACAAAATATATTAAATATATTCATGTCCCCGTTAAATCCCTTAAAACCGTCGTTTCTGTTCTTACGGTAAGTGTTTAAAGGGTATTATTAATTATTCAAAATATTTCCCCGTTTCTGATTGGTTAAAACCACACGCATAATTCACCATAACCAGCTGCTATTCACCAAATTTGGAAAGAATCTTCGTCATATTGAATCAATGACGTCAAAAGTGCAGCCCGCTGAAATTATTGAACCGATGACGTCAAAATGACGTCAGAAGTGCAGTCCGCTGCA
>JAHPZR010005206.1:37500-52619 GCA_019787425.1 Platygyra sinensis
TTGTCATGCAGGCTACTTGTTTATGCTTTAGAATGGCTTTGATAGAAAAGATGCGATTTTCGTCATAGTGGCACTTTAAGGACGTTCGCGCTAATTGTTTCTGCACATCCTTACTGCGAACGCAAATTCACATGCCACGTCATACATAAGCGCGCGTGCTACGTCAGAATAAACAAATGATAGGGCAGATGGCCATTGCTAGAGCTTTGCCTGGAATAAACGATCTTGGACGTTCCGTGACCCCAAGTTTTCTTTCGATGAATCATTTTCTCTACTGATTTTCTACGTTTAGGGAAAAATGAATCTATCGACTAGAAGTTTGAATTTTTGGCAAAATGCACCATCGAATTCCGTTCTTATTAGCTCTTCGTGCATCTGTGCGGCGGTTTCAAATGTCTCTTAAAGGGTTAAATTTTGAGAAAACGTTAGTAACATTTAGAATTATTTACGCAACAGACCCACTTCTACAAAATAAGACCAAGATCGTTTGGCTAAGTTGACTCATCTTCGATATTTTTAACTATAAACCCCTGTAGACCGTGCTTAATTATATGGAACAATTTTTTGAAATCAGTATAGTTTACCACACGCTTTATCTCTGAAACGAAGACGGTGGCCCCCAATTTTTTTTGCATCTCTGGCACAAGTAACTCATTATCTGCCTGCAGTAAAAATTCTATCGACTGGAAAATTTTCGCGCGAACGTCCTTAAGGTGTCAAATGTCCAAAACGACTATTTAAACACTCGTTTGAGCCTTATTTCTGTCTCCGTTTTGCGCATCTGCCCAAAATGCGTCGAGCAAAAGCATCATGCAAACAACTAAACAGCGAAGCAATACGTTGGGCAACCTTATGCTATATTGAGTCCGGTTATTGCTGGAAAGTGCAGCATCATAAGCGCGAAATGTGTGTGGATCGTTAAACAAAAGGACCTATTGAAGTTGTGGTCCACAATGTGAAAGAAACGGGATTCTTGTGACCAAGCAATTTCAGGTTAGTTTATTAAAAGCGTTTCATTTAGATTATACTCAGTAAATGTTAGATGGCCTTAAAACGTTTGTTCTGTTTTCTCAGTTATACCGAGCACAGCATTCTACTTTAGTGCGATATCCACAAAAAAAAAAAAGAAAAACGGAAGCATCAACGAGGAAAGCGAACATATTGAAGTAGAAAACGATTAACCGAGTTCTGTACCGAGTACCTTTCCTGAACAATTGCTCAATGGAAATCCAACACGTGTAAACAAATCGCTCTGGCCAGCAATCACGTACTGGCTGGCACTGACAACACCTAATGGTGCCCCAGCTGATCCACTTGTGCTACATCGAACTTTGTTACAATGTGGAATGGCTGTCACGGCAAATCAGGTATAACCAACGTTAAAATGTTACGAGCCACGTGGCTTATGGACATGCATTTTTGGGCGATCTAAAAATATTAAATTCCTTTCACAAATAATGCGAGGAAGGCCTAGCCAACACATAAGCAGAAATAACTAAACTATTTACATGCAGACTGAAGTTTTTGCCGTTTAGTTTAACGATACACATAAGAGACTTGTTATTCTGCATATTGAATATAAGTTTCATTCACCAGGTTCACTTTCAAGATGGTAAAGAGTGCGCAGCGATCACGAAGCTCTACAACCTGCTTAGAGACCACAGAAACCCATACATGCAAACCTCGTCACCGCATCGTACCAGCACAGCTACCAGGAAAAGGCGTCAAAACTGCTGGGTGGAGCTGAAATGCTTACGCAGGAGCTAGATGAATGTAGCACAGAGAACGTCGTACATGTACGTGTGACCTTAGTAAACCAAGGTTTCAAGCAATCCTTAATAAATGCCATGGGTAAGATGAACGAGGCAAGACTCCAGATCGATAATTTTGGCTTCAACGTGCCAAACGCTGCTGCAATGGCTACCGGATGTGAAGAAAAACGTCTCTCTGACAACCTCACAAGCCTCGTAAATGACATCACCATCGCTATGCAAAGGCTACAATACGCCAGCTACAGAGGAAAAGTATAAAAAAGAGATGACAGATCGAACTACACCTACTCCTAGAAGTATGAAGCACGAGCGTTTGTTAACACTCTAGCGACTAACGAATTCTTCAAATCAACGCTCATACGAGACATGAGAAAAGAAATCGAACTGTTATCAGACCCACATTGCGAACTCTTCCAACCATTGGTCACCGATTACGACCTGATTGAAGTCAATGATGGTGTTTGCTGGTCAGTGAAGAACTGAAGCTTTATAGAGAACCCCACTGAAGAGCGCGAAGTGGGAAAGGTGTCACCCAGGGCATTTTGTGCGTACGATCCCGAGAGAGAGGCGGACCCAAAGTACTTCGGCGAAATCCATGAAAACAGCTTGTCTTACAGTGAAGTTGTTCACGTTTTGTGAAGACTTTCTCCGCTTGTTGAACTACAACAAGAAAAAACATAGAGATAGAGTAACCTGCCTTGTGGGAGTTGCAAACAGTGGAAAGACCAGCTTGTTCTTCCCAATACAAGGCCTTACACATCATGGGAACAGTGTGACGGTGACGAAGCAGCGCGCGTTTAACAAAGCCATGTTTCTCCATTTACCGAAGTAATCTTCATCGACGAAGCAGACGAGAGTGCTCTTGATATTGCTGATTGGAAGATCCTTACACAAGGGGATACACTGCTCACGAGGTGAAATACCAAACAGCAAGGCATTCATGAACAAGTGCCCCATGCTAGTAACAGCACAGCGTGAATTGAACTTTGGCGCCACTCACCAACCAGCCATGGACAGGCGTCTACGCACCTATCACTTTAAGAGCCTTCCACATCCGAAAAAAGAAGGCAGCAGCTTGGCTGAGAAAGAACGCCATGGAATGCGTCGTTTGGGCTGCTGAGAAAGCACGATGTAAAGGTGACAGCGAGAATGACGGAGGAGGATCTGACAGTGACGAAGAGATCATCGAGGAAGGCGAGAAAGGCACATTGAAGGAAGCAAAGAAGATAGCGATACGAGCGACTTCACTTTCCAATCCTCTAGTAGAAGATTCCGCTGCTGACACGATTGACGAGGAAACGTTAGATGACTCCTGCCAGGAGTCTGATACACCGAATGAAGCGCTTGCTGTGACGAGCTTGTTGTGTTAAGAGAGTCACTGGACAAGTTGCATCCAGATAGCCCAAGGTACTGGCAACTGAAGCACATGCTTTGCGAAGAAGAGCGAAAACAGCCGCAGCGGCATAACATCGCCAAAAACAACGCCAATCTAGAATTGCTGCCCTCAGAGAGAAGGGTTTCAGTGCTTAGTCTGCCGAATTATTACCAACAAACCCCGACTCGGCGATTCCGACCCAACGCGAAGACGAGTTGGCCATGCTACGCCAGAAAGCTATTGAGGAGGAGGAGGAATTGGAAAAACTCAAAGCCAAAGATGCATTCGAGGGCAAATGGTTGCGAGAGACAGAAAAGGAGCTTCACGATTGGGTACAAAAGCACAAAAACACCGGAGATCCACATCTCATCTCTCCTTTTCCTCCTCCTCCGTGGATTCCTCCGGTTGTTTTTGGCTTTTGTACACAAATCGTGAAATATAGCTCCCTTTTCTGTCGATTTCGCAAACCATTTGCCCCTCGAATTGCATCTTTCTTGGGCTTTGATCAAGTTTTTCCAATTCCTCCCACACCACCCAGCCCTCCTCAATAGCTTTTGGGATCGTCCCGTAGCATGCGCCAAACTCGTCTTATGCGCTGTTGAGGTCGGAAATCCTGCTCCGTTTGAGTCGGGGTTTTTGTTGGTAATTAATTCGGGCAGACTAAGCACTGGAAACCCTTCTCTTCCCTCTGCGGGCAGCCAATTCTAGATTGGCGTTGTTGTATTTCACCAGGTTCGATATGTTTATTTTGCCGCTGCGGCTGTTTTCGCTATTGAGTACTCGGCAAAAGCATGTGACTTCAGCTGCCTAGTAACTGTTGGGATTATATGCGGACTGCAATTTGTCCACAGATGAAGTCTGTCATTAACACTAACACAGCTGCGTAACAGTCAAGCGCTTACATTCGGTTTCTGTAATCATGGGACTGCCTGGCACCGGATTAATACATTAAACGTTTTGCTCAGTCCAAATCGTTGTCAGCAGCGGAACTCATCTATAATAGAGGATTGGAAGAAGTGACAGCGACGCTCGTACTACGCATTATTGCTTCTCCTGCTTCCTTACCATGTGCCCCTTCCTCGTCTTCCTCGATGATCTCTTCGTCACTGTCAGATCCTCCTTCGTCATTCTCGCTGTCCTCTTTACGGCGTGCTTTCTCAGCAGCCCAAACAACGCATTCCATGGCGTTCTTCCTCAGCCAAGCTGCTGCCTTCTTTTTTGGATGTGGAAGGCTCTTAAAGTGATAGGTTCGTAGACGCCTGTCCATGGCTGGTTGGTGAGTGGCGCCAAAGTTCAATTCATGCTGTGCTGTTACTAGCATGGGGCACTTGTTCATGAATGCTTTGGCTGTTTGGTATTTCACGTCGTGAGCAGTGTATCCTCCCTGTGTAAGGATCTTCCAATCAGCAATATCAAGAGCACTCTCGTCTACTTCGTCGATGAAGATTACTTCGGTAAATGGAGTAATCATGGCTTTATTAAACGCGCGCTGCTTCGTCACCGTCGCGATGTTCCCATGATGTATAAGGCCTTGTATTGGGAAGAACAAGCTGGTCTTCCCACTGTTTGCTGCTCCCACGAGGCAGGGTACTCTATCTTTATGTTGTTTCTTGTTGTAGTTCAACAAGCGGAGAAAATCTTCACAAAACGTTGCCACTTCACGCTCAGACAAGCTGTTTTCCAGGATTTCCCGAAAGTACTTTGGGTCCGCGTCTCTCTCGGGATCGTACGGACAAAATGCCCTGGGTGACACCTTTCCCACTTGGCGCTCTTCAATGGGGCCCTCTACAAAACTTCGGTTCTTCACTGACCAGCAAACACCATCATTCACTTCAATCAGGTCGTAATCGATGACCAATGGTTGGAATAGTTCGCAATGTGGGTCTGACAACAATTCGATTACTTTTTTCATGTCTCGTATGAGCCTTGATTTGAAGAATTCGTTGGTCGCTAGAGTGTTAACAAACGCTCGTGCTTCACACTTGTAGGAGTAGGTGTACTTCGATCTCTCATCTCTTTTGTATACTTTCCCTCTGTAGCTGGCGTATTGTAGCCTCTGCATGGCGATGGTTATGTCATTTACGAGAATTGTGAGTTTGTCAGAGAGACGTTTCTCCTCACACTCGGAAGCCATTGTAGCAGCGTTAGGCACGTTGAAGCCAAAATTATCGATCTGGAGTCTTGCCTCGGTCATCTTACCTATGGCATTTGTTAAAGATTGCTTGAAACCTTGGTTTATTAAGGTCACGCGTACGACGTTCTCTGTTCCACATTCATCTAGCTCCTGTGTAAGCATTTCAACTCCACTCAGCAGTTTTGACGCCTCTTCCTGATAGCTGTGCTGGTACGATGCTGTGACAAGGTCTTGCATGTACGGGTTTCTGTGGTCTTTGAGTAGGTTGTAGAGCTCCTTGATCGCTGCGCACTCTTTACCATCTTGAAAGTGAACCTGGTGAATGAAACTTATATTTAATATGCAGAATAACAAGTCTCTTATGTGTATCGTTAAGTAAACAGCGAAAACTTCAGTCTGCATATAAAAAGGTTTCTTTATTTCTGTTTATTTGTTGGCTAGGCCTTCGCATTATTCGTGAGAGGAAAGGTATTTTTGGATCGCATAAAAATGCCTTGTCTAGAAGCCACTTGGTTCGTAACATTTTAACGTTGGTTATACCTGATTTGCCGTGACTGCCACTCCACATTCCAACAAAGCTCGATGTACCACAAGTGGATTAGCTGGGGCACCATTAGGCGTTGTCAGTGCTAACCAATACGTGATTGCTGGCCAGAGCGACTTGTTTACACGTGTTGGATTTCCATTGAGCAATTGTTCAGAAAAGGTACTCGGTACAGGACTCGGTTCATCGTCTTCTTCTTCACTATCTTCGCTTTCCTCGTTGATGCTTCCGTTTTTCTTTTCTTGTGTGGATATCGCACTTAAGTAAAATGCTGTGTTTGGTATAGCTGGGAAAACAGATCAAACGTTTTAGGGACATGCAACATTTACTGAGTATAATCTAAACGAAGCACTTTGAATAAACTAACCTGAAATTGCTTTTGGTCCACAAGAATCCTCGTTTCTTTCATCATTGTGGACCACAACTTCAACTCAGAGTCCTTTGTGTGGGTTTTGTGGTTATTAAGAATATCCAAACACATTTCGCACCGCTCATTGTGAGGCTGCACCTTTTCCTCAGCAATATAACCAGGAGAGTCAAATCTATAGCATCATTTAGGTTGCCCAAAACGTTAGTGGCTTCGCTGTGTAGTTGATTTGGGCAATGATGCGCTCTTGTTTGCGTCACGACTCGCCCCCAAATTATCTTTGGGCAGGGCGTGATGCGCAATCAAAAAGGGAGACAGAAATAAAGGCGCAAACGAGCGTTCCCCCACGGGTCTTTTGATAAATAGTTCATTCAGCGGTTTTGGACTATTGACACCGTTTCCGGAAGCGACGTTTCTGCGCTTGTAAAATTTCTCCAGTTCAGATCTTTAGAATTGGTGTACCCGTGAGCATGGCAGATAAAACTGACGGTACTTCGTGTGCCAGAAGGAGGCAAAAAGAAAAAAAAAGTTGGGGGGAGGGCCCACCGTCTTCGTTCAGAGATAACTAGCCGTATGGCTTAAACTAGTATGTGAGATTGTCAAAAAAGGTGTCTCATATAACTTAAGGCCGCGGCCACACGGGTGTTTAGTAGTTTTTAAAACCAATCCTCGGAAGTATGATGGTGCAACGTAGCTCCAAACGATCTTGGTCAGATCTGTGGTTGGTGAAGCATACGGGGCGGTTTGTTGCTTGGAATATGTAATTCTAGAAGGTTAACAACGTTTTCGGCAAAATGTTAACCCTCCTAAGAGGACATCCTGACAACCGCTGTCCGCACCAGTGGAGGCGAACTTACGAAGGCAGCGAGTTTAAGAAAGAAGCGGAATTCGAAATCGTCTTAGTGCATTTTGGTCCCCAAAAATTAAAACTCTAGTCGATAGAATTCACTTTTTTCCCTAAACGCTAGAACAATCAGATACGAGAAAAATGATTTTTCAATCGAAATAGAAAAACTTATGGTGTTCACGGCGGCAACGGTCCAATTAAGATCGTTTATTCCAGGCACAAGCTCTTGCCAATGGCCATTTCTGCCCTATCATTTCTGGTTTTTATTCTTGACGTAGCACGCGCGCGTCTGATGTATGATCGTGCGGGCTCATTTGTTCGTGTAATTTGCGTTCGCAAGTAAGGCATGTGCAGAGAAAACAATTAGCCTGGCGGAACGTCCTTAAAGTGCCACTATGACGAATAATAGCAATTTTTTCTATCAAGCTCATCTCTAAAGCAATTTAAACAAATTGTAGCCTGCATGACACAGAAAAAATGCTATTCCCCGTTTAAACTCATTTTCAAATATCACATTTTGTTCCAGAGATATTCAAGTCCTGTTAAAACATGCCAATTAGTCAACGGTATTTTTCTGGGGATTGGCACCGTCATATCAACTCAACCAAATTTTTTGAATCAAATATGATTGAAAAAGGAATATTCGAGCAATTTGGGTAATCAGAAAATTGTTTTGCTTCTTTGCTAGTAAAAAATTCGTACTAAAAACCTATGCCACTCCATAATTTGATTCCCCTTTCAACAGTTTTGTTACCATGGCAACAGTACCTGTGTTCCACGACCTGCCTCCCAATTTATTAAGGCCATTTCGAACCACCTTTGGCATCCCCATGTTTCAATATTTGCAAAATTGAGTGCCTTTCATATACAGATCCAAAAAGCATATTTAAAATGTTTTTTTAGCTTGGGTTTGTGGCTTTTAACACGTTTTTCGGGCTGTAAATTACACTTACATATTGAATAGCAAGGTAGTGGGGGACGGGAAAAGAGTGACTCGTGGCCCATTCGGCAACAAAATGTTTTGTAGACAATAAGATTGTGGTTTCTCTCTTACAATATTAGCCTGACAACGTTCCAATTGCTCTTCCCTGCGACCGCAAACAAGTTGGCACAACGATAGCCTCCATCTTTCTATATCCAAATGATGTAATGTAACAAAAATTTTTTGACGTTCTGAAGTTAAATTGAATGTCCCTATCAAGTGCATCCTCACATGCCCGTGTCATATTTTACTCATTTTCTCAAACACGTAGAAATAATCCCCTTGGAATACTCATAGGGAAGAAGATATTGCACAAACGACCGGGTCTAACAAGGCCGTTTTCATTCTTTTTATAGAACTCACTTTTTGTGAATCCACCTAAAAAAACATAGCATGCTGCGGACAAGAGGTCAAAAAATTGAAAAACATCAGTGGCCACTTTAAGGAAGCTGCAAGGTTGAAGACGCCCTTGTTCATGTACTCTAGGATTGATCGTTTGCAGTGAAATTCTCTCAGGTCTCGTCGGGCCACTAGAGCGTTATTCCCGCATGAATTTCACGAGGATCAGAGCTCTGATAGCTCTTTTTTTAACGATGACCTGCAGTTCATTGCACCATGTTTATAGCAACAATCTACAAACTCTAGCATTATTTTATCATAAATTTTAGAATGCACTAAAACCAAATCGCCCCCTCTTCCTTGATGTGACCGTGAAACAACCTTTAATTGCCAAGCGCATCATTCGAACACCTTTCTTCACCTTGTTTGGTCCGCCCGAGCCTATTTGACTAGAATTCTTACCCCTGGGCGTTTCATAGCGACCGGAGGATTTCGCAAGACGGTGTGAATTGATTAAAAAACGATTGTTTCTTGTCGGAAAACGTTTGATTATTGATGCACTAAGGCTTAGGATCATGAATCTGTTTAACGGTGTGGGTATGTGGGCTATGGCGTGTCGAAGCAAAAACTTCAGAGCATAAATTCGCATTCTGTGTGCAAAAACAGTCTTAAGACCCCAGGTAAAAAACCTACTACGTTGCCTCCGGCCTTCAAAAACCTGGGCGGAGTCGTCTGATTTGAAAATGATGGAAAGCCTGGAAACTTGGCTTACAACTGTGATCAGAAGCTTTTGTTTACATGTCGGTTAGTGTGGGCCTGATATTGACTAAAAGTCCAACAGACCCCCAACCCAACACCAGGCATAACCAGAGATCACAGTACCTGATTTGACTTTATACATGGCGTACTGTGTGGCTCGTTGTCGAAACTGCGATAGGACCGGGTTGTCGCATTTAAAATCAGCGGTTCCTGGGGGGGCACCATGGAGTAAGGTCGTCCGAGAGGTAAACTTATCCGGAAAACACACGTCGTGGCCAACTTCGCCGTAATAGCTGTTTTATCGTCGCGTTCTGCAGGTATGTACTGTTATGATTGTATACCAGAACAAGGGGCGTATGGGAAAATCGAAGACACCCGCGTGAGACTACGGTGTCGCACATTTTTTCAGCTAAATAAGATCTGGATTGAGACATGGATTGCTTAGCTCCGCACTCGTATGTTGGTGTCGTGACACCGAGATACGGAGATGATTAAGATGCATCTTACCTTGTCATTTAGTGGCACTGCAGGTTTGTGAAAAGTATACGGAAGTTGTATGTTGCGTGAATCACGGCGGGGTGAAAAAATGGGTGTTACTGATAGGGAAAGACAATCTTTGAATTGGATCGAGGGAGAAAAAATAAATGATAAATGCAACAGAAGTCTGACAAGGAGTTTGTTCAGCTCGATCAAATTTTTTTTATTCCACTCGTCGATGTATCCTCAGTCATTAATGAATGTTCGGATAATATGACAGTGTAATATTTTGGCTTGGAATTCGCGGTGAGTCGCTTGTGAGGCGTGTGTAATGATAGATGGAGACGAGAATGTGTAACCAGATTACACACACATAAGGACCGGACAAACAGACGGAGTTATTTAACGGATTTAAAACCGTGGAACATAAAGATGCGAACATGATTATTGTCGTCCTGATAAAGCTCTCCTAAATTACTGGAAGTATCATATCGGAGGTACTCGGGTACTAAAGCAATGACATATTATTTATACGATACCTATCCTCCTAAAAGGACCCGGACACACCTATAAGACCCTCCTCGGACCCCCCCCAAAGGACGGGATCTTTAACGGAGTTAACGGGGTAAAAGAGGAATATACATAATATCCATATTTTATATAACACGTCTTTATATACTGTGGTCAATATATTAAAGGGGGTTACTAAAATAAATCATGAGCCATTATTCTATAAAATGATACCGACTCCAGCAATATAGAGAGGTATCTATATATAGACTAGACAAAACTATTTTCATATTCCGCTTCTAAAAAACCCAGTAACATTCCTCCATTCCCTCCGTCTTCGCCCTGTAGTAGAAGGTCCAACATGGGTTTTGGATCCTTCTTCAGAGTAATTGAAATGTTTTTTTATTAATTACGCCAACTTGACATCGTTGAGGACCTCTGAGTAGGATATGAATAAAGAATTCTGCATTGATCAAGCTGCAGGTGTGTTATGAATAACGGACTTGGCCCCGGGCCGTAAGGCGCCCAAGTGTGGATAATATCTTCTCTGCTGCATCCGACCAGAATTCCTTGAGAGATTATACTCCTTCACGAAAGCCGACACGTAAAGTCACACCTTGCTTTATTAGTCAGTTTCAAATACTATTTTCTACCCTCTTGTTTCTTAAAGGCGTTTCGCACATTTTGCTTCTTCTGTGTTATGGCCCACCAACATAAAACTACAATATTCCGTTCCCCAGGTCTTGTTTTCTCTGGTCATTTTGACGGGCTTCACATAATCTGCACGCGGATTTTTCCGCTTACCTTCTGACGTCATTTTGACGTCATCGGTCAATCAACATTTCAGCGGGCTAGCACCTTTTTTGACTGTACATTGATGTCAATTATGACGAAGATTCTTTCAAAATTGGCACTCTCTGTTGAATTAGCCAAGTGGTTATGGTGAATTATGCCGTATCTCTGGCTGCGTGTGGTGTTAAACCCAATCCAGAAAAGGGGAAATATTCCACTTGAAATAAGTTAACTAATACCCTTTTTAACACTTACCACGTTACATGTTTCTTTTCCGGGGTGGAAGAACAGGAAATCACGACTGGGTTTTAAGGGATTTAACACGGGGACATGTAAAGATACTTACAATATACTTTTGTATAACTGCTTCTTATATTATTACTGTAAAGTATCTTAAGGGGTATATAAATAATATATTATTCTATAGAGATACTTGACCAGGACAGATTATAGGGAAGTATTGTATATCATAGGTTAAAATTAAACTATTCATATTTCCCGCCTAACACCCGTCAAATCCGTTCATTCCTGTCTTGTAGCTAGACAGTGTATATTGTGAGTCGGAAAACTTCCAGTTAATTAAAATGTCCGGTTCCAAGACCGGTTTATAAGGCGGCGTAAAAAGTCGTCCAGCATTTCAAAGGACATAGTATCTTTGAGGGCCATTATTACCACCCTTTAATCAAGTGATGCGACAACCTCATCGGTATCAAAAAATTGCCCAATCATTGGGGAACACGTTCGGTATTTATTTTCCCGTGACACAATAGGTACCTTCGCAATACTCATAATCTGCTAAAAAACACCCGTAATTTCAGATTTTAAGCGCTTAAACCAAACCCCCCCCCCCCCCTCCCCAACCCTCAAAAGAAAAACAAACCTAAAACAACCCAGAACCTACCTCATAATAAACGAGCTGGTGACCCCTCCATTCTTTCATTATTGAATTGTAATCAGCATTAGATAAAGAGATGTCAACTTTTTGCAGACCGTTTAAAACACACAATTCTACGGACGGGGGTTAGCTAGAGGGATACATCCTTAAATTTCGACAAATTTTAACGTTTTGGTGACTCCCTCCTGAATCCCCCCTTTGTAGAATTTTGTTTTAAACTTTCCTGCAACAAAAGTTGCATCTGTCAGGCTGCGATACAATTCAACAATAATAAAAAATGTGGAGCCTGTCAACCCAGAGCTCGTTTTTGAGTTATAAGTGCACTCAAAGCTAAAATTAAGTGGTACTGTATGTTTTTTAGACAAGGTCCATATGTTTTATAGTTAACTATGTTGCCAAAAAAAAATCAACACGAAAACTTGTTTCCCTGACTAATTGGGGTAAGTTTGTTGAGTACCATGACCTTTGGCCATCAACCAGGTTTCTAAAAATAACTTACTGGTAGTAAAAAGTAAAGATAGAGAGACGCTTGCATTCAATCCAGTGGTAGACTTCAATAAAAGCAATGGCATCTTCACGTTTAAATAAGATCATTTTTAAGTTTACAATTGTATCTTCCCGTTGCGGTTGTATTGGTGACAGACATGGATTTATGTTTCTTTTGCATTTTGTAGCCTAACAGGTAATTGTGGTAATGAATAACAAGGAAATGTCGAACTAAATGCGGACAGTTTTACTATGGTGACATCTTAAACTATGGATATTATCGAACATGAGAGTTTAGGTATCTATTGAAATTGCGCAGTTTTCAACATGAGTGTTATTGCAGGAGCTCGTAACAGAGTGTGTCACGATCAAAGGCCGAGTCATCGAAAACTATGTCGATACGTCGATAATGAGGACTCGATAGTTGTCACGATAATCAGTCAAATTGACAAGTAAATTTGTCTTGTAATCAAAGGCGGAATAAATCACAAGGGTTTCAAACTGGGTGATGATTTCAAGAGCACAAACAAAGGTCATACAACAACCAGCATTGTGGTAATGTGATCGAAGTACGGGTCGGGACTGGATGTTTATATATAAAAAAAAAAATTAATAGCATCGACACATTCTGACACGTTAAATAGAAAAGGCTTGCGGGGCTCAACCAAAGGATGCACCAAAGAGGAAACACAATTAGGCGTGTTTTAATCATACTTATTGAATATTATTACCAAGACTTAGTTCACAAAAAACGTTGTGGGTTCACTGAGTCGTCTCCCTCTCCCGGCATGCATTGTTTTTGTTTCCTGATACTTCGATTTGAAATCTATCAAAGTCGAAAATCACAGAAAAATTGTTGGATCGATTTTACGATTTGCGATACTGTCGACTGATTGGTATCGAAATCCGATCGACAATGAATCGATTTTATCGACCTTTCGAAATTATCGACATGTTAATTCCTGTTATTGGAGCCCACTGCCGCCATCGTCAGTTTTAACGTAGTTATATATTTGTAAACCTTCCAGTCTCTCACAGTGTTTTCTAAAAATAGTATTTGTGAGTCCACTCCAGCTCTCAGTTTTACAAATAGTTATGTAGTAACGCGATAAGCACACATCACACTTAATCCGCTAACTGTATTCTCTACGCCGAGTCTCCAAACCAGTAAATGTGTGGAGGGCCCCTATGCACTATGCAACTGCATGGCTTTTACACATTGAGCGGTGATTGTGCGCAGGCGAGGACACTCCACTCTGCCTATGTTTCAGGTTCCCCACCCCGCTCCAAATGTCACTATACCCCAGTGTTAGACCGACTTCATTCCGACTATGCTCTCTCACCTACCCCCCAGCCTCACCATGCCCTTTCTGTCTCCAGTTTCGCGTACCGCTATGCTATTAACACTCTTTTTGATTTTTTTTTATTTTTCAAGCCCAACAGCCACATAGTCGAGCCACTATTGCACACCCCCATATGTCTATATGTAATGGTGGTGCGCTTTTCTTAGCCCAAAGATCAAAGATTTATTCTACGTCGATCGTAGAGACCACCACATTCACACTAGCAGACCCGTCAGTTTTGGCATTAGAGATACAACACTTACCCACCCCCCCCCTCGCCCATTCCTATCGTGTTGGACGATATTGTACTCATTCGGATTTTGACTCTACTTTGCCAGCTAGCTATTCTATCACAGATAAACCTACGACCAGACTGTAAATACACACGTTCCAGTCTGATGGCTGCTTGTGCACCAGCTGTTTGCCTATCCAGTATGTACTGTATATATTAAGCACAGGAGGATAGTCACATGGCCAGAGGCCTTAATGCAGTCGACGTGTTGCTTGTGAACAACGTGCGTACACAGAGCACATCATTGCACCACACACCCCCACCAAGCACACCGAGAGCCGAAGCGTACACCCCATCGAATGCAGGTGACACACTGTGATTGGGCACTATACTTATCCACCGGGTGGTTTACGTCAGAGGGCCACTAGTGACACTAGTACTCGTTCGTGAGTTGTCAGCCATGCACAAGGACATAATATGAGCGCCCGACATTAATTGCGTTGGAGCAGAGTGTCACAACGGTAGCACACACTCTGTGAGATAGGCATCATATATACACAGACGCCAGTCATATAGCCTACAGTACAACAACCTAATATATTAGCAACCAGCAGAAACGATGCATGGTAGCAATCCATGTCAAATCGTATATTGGATAACACTTACATAGACTCGGTCATATGCAAGTCAATATACGCACACTATATGACTTGTATTTGTCCTGATAGTCCTTCGTGTCTTCGCCTTGGTGATGACTATAAATGGCTGTTTTTGAAATTCTGTATTAATCGTGCACACGCCAGTATTTTAGCAATATTATGTTACGTACCAGTTTATAGGACCATTACGTGACATACAGGGAAGTGGTTTTTAGAGTACATTTTACACATATGGAGAAAAGAACTGGTCGACGATGTTGTTTGTACGAACAGACCTTTACCTGTGATTGTATGTCTTCCATTCGTGACTGTAACATTCAAGCGCTAAGAAATGTACACACACAGATTGTACAGTGGACATATGTGACTTAAAGGGACACACAGAAAATTAGAGATGATGAGCCGATATCGTGAGTCATCATATCGTGAGCTTAATTGTTACCGCGACTTAAGATTCGTTATCACTGTCCTTTTAGTATTTCACATTTATGTACACTAAAACTATCAGACACACGTGTATTATTTCTGTTCATTTTATTGAAGTACGGTATTGATGACCTCTACAAAGACACGCTTGTTTGTCGGGTGTGTCAAATCAACTTCACA